>BOPN01002553.1:143623-161123 GCA_017312705.2 Penaeus japonicus
CGGTTCTCCTCCTCCTCCTCCAACTCCGTGTGCGCTCTCTTCTGCTCCTCCTTCTGCGCCTTCGTGTGCGTCTGGCTCCCGTCTAGCCGTGCTGAATGAACATCCCTCTCCCGTGGGGCATCTGGACGAAGGAGCCGCTGACTTTGACGTCGGTGAGCGAGGCGGCGTCCGACGCCGGCGCCTTCTCGGCGGCGGGGCTGTCGAAGCCGAAGAATTCGCTGCCCTGCAGCTTGAGCATGAACTTGAAGGCGGAGGGAAGGAGCTTCTCTGCGCGGTCGAGTCTCTGCAGCTCCTTCTCAGACACGGTCCGCCCCTCGGCTTTGGCCACGGCGAACAAGATCTTGCGGGTCACGGGCATGAACGCCATCAGGATCTCGAAGATGTTCTGCGAGTCGAAGGGGTCGTCTTGAGAACGAGTCATCTGGGAAGTGAGCTCGTTGAGGGTCTTTGCAACCTCAGGGAGGATATCAATAGTCGCCGCCACCACGCTCTCGTGCTTGCCCAGATCTCTCGACCTCGCTGGCTGCAGCACGCCCAGCGCCTCGTACGTCTGGGCCGACGCCACGCACGCGCACGTCGCACAGGCTACGAGGATCTGCGGGGAACGAGAATTCCATCAGAGGATACGTCTCGCAGGAGTCTCGGAAACAGGAATCAAGTGGAACACCAATAAAACAAGATGTAGTACGACAGGAACAAAATCCCAACAGCTGTAGAGAAAAACACAAATGAAACAATAGATTACCTGTTGTTTAAACACTAGGTCGAAAATGAAGGTAATAACAATGACGGTGGCGATGATGATGGCAATGATAATGATGACGAGAATGCTAATGACACTAATAAAGATAGTGACAATAGCAACGCAGTAGCCATTGATAATATTGTTCAGCAGAACAAGAAGATTTTCTTCCACACCAGCAAAAAACACAATACACTCACCTGGAGGTACATCTCAACAAGGAAATTATGAGACGGGAATGAATAGACGCCAGTGCAACGCGTCACTTATATAGAGTTCGTCCTAGCACAACAGTTGCCAATGTGCCCTAAAAGCACGTGCGTGTTTACTCTTTAGCACTGTAGGTTAACGCCAAGGGCGGAAATGCAGAGTTCGGCGTTCAGGGCCTTTCTTTCTTTCTTTCTTTCTCTCCTATCTCTCTCTCTCTCTCTCTCTCTCACTCTCTCTCTCTCTCTCTCACTCTCTCTCTCTCTCTTACTCTCTCTCTCTTGCTGTTTCTGTCTGTCTATCTATCCATCCATCTTTGTATTGGTTAATCTATTTGTTTACCTATCTCTCTATCGGCAAATCTATCGATCTGTCTATCATCATCTCCTACGGTCTCTTTCCCTCCCCGGCCCCCCCCCCCCCCCCCCCACCTCCTTCCACTCACCTCTTTCATTATCAAAACTCAGAAGAAGAGGAAAAAAAGAAGAAATACAAACAAGGAAGATGGAGACAACGTATTTTCTCCCCCCTCTCGTTCTCAACCCCCTTACCCTCCCCCCTTCCCTAATCCCTACCTTTACCCCTACCCTTACCCCTACCCCTACCCCTACTCTTCCTTTTAGTCCATCTCCTCCCCCCTCCCCTTCCGATACAAGCCCCCCTCCACCCCTTACCATGGCCACACCAGTAGGTCGAGTATATAAAGGATGCACTCGACTCCCTCGGTAGACACACCTCCCTCTCGCCGCTCCTCGACGTCGCTCCAGCCTTACGTTTCAGCAGCATGTTCAAGGTTGGGTCAAGGGAGGACTGCTTCCCTTTGAGTAGATGTGTGTGTGTGTGTGTGTGTGTGTGTATATGTATATATATACATATATATGTGTGTGTATGTGTGTAAATATAAATATATATATATACATAAACTGATGTATACACACACACACACACACACACACACACACACACACATATATATATATATATATATATATATATATATATATATATATATATATATATATATATATATATATATATATATATATACATATATAAATATGCATATACATTTGCATTGGACACATATGTTTATGTATATATATATAAATATACATACATATATATATATGTATGTATGTATATATGTATGTACATATATGTATTTATATATGTATGGATATATATGTATATACACACACATATATGTATATATATATATATATATATATATATATATATATATATATATATATATATATATATATATATATATATATATATATATACATATCCATATATATATATATACATATATATACATATACACACACATACACATACACACAAACACACATACATATGTATATGTATATATGTGTGTGTATATATATATATACATATATGAATCACAAAAAACACAGTAACGTGCACATAACAAAATTAATAACACTGCCACTAAAAGAAAGGAAAAACTTGCGACGTTTCGAACTTTTTCATGAAAGTTCCTCTTCAGGCGAAAGCAATCCAAAAAATGAATAGAGGAAGTAAATTTAGACAAGAATATATATAGAAAGGATGACCGTAGGGACAAGGGCTGACTCAGGTCACAGAAGGATGTTTAAGGTCAATTAATCTAGGGAAAGCTTTTCCTACTAAAAAGGAGGTAAGATCATCCAACCCCCATTGATCAGCACTCAAATTAATATTGGGAATCTTTTTAATTAAAAGAGATTCTGCATCTTCCTTTCATACGCATTAGACGATTTGTGAATTAATTGAACATTATTCCAATTTAATTGATGACCGGCATCACGCATGTGAACGAAACAAGCATTTGATTCCCTTGCGTACTTGACATCGCGTTTATGTTCACTATCCCTTTTCCAACTCTCTACCCGTTTCACCTTGTAGAACTCTTTGTTATCTCTTCTTTTGCAAGGAATAGCGTAAATGCCAGAAGAAGTGCCAAGAGTAGCGTTGGACGCATTGTGTTTAATCAAAGATTTACGCAATGTGTTAGGATAAGTGAACACTATATCGATGTCCACTTTTTTAAGTAACTGACGCTGTCATCAGAGTGACTGATTAAACGGAACAAGTTTTTCTTTTAGTAGCAGTGTTATTAATATACATATACATATTAATTCATATATATGATATATAATATATATATACATATATATATATATATATATATATATATATATATATATATATATATATATATATATATATATATATGCATTGAGCATATGTGTGTGTTTATGCATATATATATATATATATATATATATATATATATATATATATATATATATATATATATATATATATATGTACATGTGTGTATTTTATATGTATATGTGTGTCTGTGGGTGTGTTGCGTGTGTTTGCATGTGTCTGTGTGTGTGTTTTGTGTATGTTTGTATGTTTGTGTATAGATACAGATACGTAAATACTTAAATACATGAGTGATGTATGTATGCATGTACCTATGTATGTACACACTGACCTAACTTCGCGACCTAACCTCGCATCGCCCGCAGGTCCTCGTGGTCGCAGCCGCCGTGCTCTGCCTCGGCCGGGCGTCCCCGCAGAGGTACCAGGCCCTGGGCGTCCTGCAGCCCGCCAACTCCCGCAATCTGGGCGAGTACGAGAACGTGGTCGCCGCCACCATCGACGTGCTGCCCGAGATCACCAAGCTGTTCAGCAAGGTCACGCAGAACCGAGCCAGATACGACAAGCCCGAACAGATCCAGCAACTCATGATGGAGTTCATGCCCATCACGCGCAAGGTCATGGCGGCCACGGAGAAGGCGGAGGGCACCGAGATCCCGGACGACGTGTACCACCGCTTCAACGCCGCCGAGAGGGTCATGCCGCACGTGGTCACCTTCATGAACCAGCTGCGGGACATGGACTTCCTCGGAGTCTCAGCGACTACGACTAAACGTCCGCGGAATATCTAGTGAAGCCACCTGCTCTGCTTCGAACTTGCTGTTAAGCTGTTCCTCCAATCACGGTTCTCTTTCCCTCGATTTCCTCTTGGCTGTCTTGATTAAAGCCTTTTTTCATCTGAAAGCTATCACTCTTCTCACTGCTCGAAGGGGCCTCTCTAGAATTAATATTCGTCGTAATGCCGTATAGAATGTCCATTGTGAACAAAAAATATAAAAAACAACAACTACAAGCTGTGTCATTACCCAAGTGTTGCAACTGACTCCGTGATGAGAATATTGACCATGCAAGGTACGAGACCAGCAGCAAGTAAAGTGCCGTAGACACGAGGGAGAGACAAATGAAATCGCATTTCCTGAATAAAAAATCAAATATGAAGTCACATTCAAGAAGCCTCTTGTTACGAGAAGACATAATGTCTCCCATAGTCGACTACATTTCACCATTACTTCAGGATAGTTTATTGGTCATAACTTCCACGTGATAACTGTTTTGTCCGTTCCTTTGGCAGAACTAGTTTCTTTTTATGCATTGCTAAGATAATGTTATCACACTGCAGGGTGTGCAGTAATGGACTAATATTACATAATTGTAAATAACTCTTTATATACTTATGTTTTTTTATACTGTTCCTTTTCTATTTATTTATTTGTTTGCCTATTTTCTCTATTCTCTCTCTTTCTTTCTCTCTTTGTCTCTATTCTCTCCCTCTCTCTCTCTCTCTCTATCTATCTACCTCTATCTATCTACCCATCCCCTCCCTCTCCTACTTTCTCTCTTTGTCTCTATTCTGTGTATACATATATATATATATATATATATATATATATATATATATATATATATATATATATATATACATATATATGTATATATATACATACATATATATACAGAGAGAAAAATAGATAGATAAATGTGAACACGAGCAAACAACATCCTCCATGCACATCTTTTCTGTTTCCTTATATGGGGAGGGAGATAAATAAATCACCGCGTGGATTCAATTAACATCATCAACGAAGGTCACGTATGAAAATAACATTTGCCTCCCGACAACATAACAATCATTTTGGCTCTAAATGGGTACTATTTTGCTTGCGGCCATCCCAGACAAAAACAGGCCTTACCGCCAATGGAGACAGAGAGAGGGATGGAGAGAGGGGGGGGGAGAAGGAGAGAGAGAGAGAGTGAGAGAAAGAGATAGAGATAGAAAGAGAGTGAGAGACCGAGAGAGAGAGAAGGAGAAATAGAGTGAGAGAGAGAAAAAGAAGGAGAGAGAGATAGAAAAAGAAGGAAAGAGAGATAGAATGAGAAGGAGAGAGAGGGAAAGAGAAAAAGAGAGAGAGAAAGAGAGAGAGAAAAAGAAAGAGAAAGAGAGAAAAAGAGAACGAAATTAGAGAGAAAAAAAATCTTTAACGCTATTCTCCCCCCAGCTTCTCGTACAACTGCCTGAGCGCACTTGACTGGCTCTTCCATCCTGAGGTTATGGCTGGTTATTAGAATCATATGGCGCCTGCATAGGCTACCATAAGGCTATCTCTGCTTCACGGACCAAAGCGGTGCTAAACGATGTCTTGGTGACTCGACGGGTTGCTCTGCTCACAGGTGGTATCATTATCATTATTTTCTTTTTTTTCTCTCTCTCTTCATCACACTTTTTCTTCTTCTTTTTTCTCTTTCTCTCTAGCATATCATGTCACATTTGTATATATCACATCTCCTCACTCACTCACTCACAGAGTCTCATTTACTCACTCACTCACTCTCCTCACTCACTCACTTACAGATTCTCCCTCTCCTCACTCACTCACTCACTCTCCCTCTCCTCACTCATTCATTCACTCTCTGTGATGGGTGTCTTAGTCTGTCGGAACTAATAACCCACCACGAATAAGGTAGTGATGCCAGACACAGGGTTTGAACAGTTCAGCTTTATTCCATAACGCAGATAGTCTGAAGTTATGGTGCACGATAGAAATATTCACTACAGCACAATGATCACACTGATAAACACTATCACAACACGTATAACAGGCGGAGAAATCAGGCGTCAGCGGTAGCGTAGTCGATTCCCGGTTTATCTGTATGTTCCATATGTCCTGCTTATATGAAAGGGGTTCGCATCCGCCGTCTCCGATGGCGGTTATGCGGGAAGGTAGTCTGGAATGTAGGAGGCATGACAGTCGGGGATATTAAGCTCTTTTTGAGGGTCTAGGTACTTGGGAAGGTAACTATGTGCGAACCACCCATCAGTCAAAGTTGACCTGATCTGACCCGGCGATTGCCTCGCTAGTTAATAGTGCGAAAAATCATATATTTGTATATGGATCTATTGTTGTACTTAATATCTTAAATAAGTATAATATATAATTTTCACACTCTCCTTCTCCTCACTCACTCATTCACCCACTCTCCCTCTCCTCACTCATTCATTCACTCTCCCTCTTCTCACTCATTCACTCACTCTCCCTCTCCTCACTCACTCAGTCTCACTCTCCTCATTCAATCTCACTTTCCTCACACACTCACTCACTCTCCCTCTTCTCACTCACTCATTCTCCCTCCCCTCACTCACTCATTCACTCTATCCTCAGTCACTCACTCACTCTCCCTCTCCTTACTCATTCATTCTTCCTCTCCTCACTCACTCACTCTCACTCTGCTCACTCACTCACTTACTCTCCTTAACCTCACTCACACACCCATTATCGCTCTCCTTACTCACGCACTCACTCTCCCCCTCTTCACTCACTCACACATTCTCCCTCTCCTCACTCACTCATTCTCCATCTTCTCACTCACTCGCTTATTTTCCCTCTCCTCTCTCACTCACCCACTCGCTCTCCTCACTTACTCTCCTCATTCACTCACTTATTCACTCTCCCCCTCCTCTCTCCCTCCCACACTCTCACTCTCCCTCTGCTCATTCATTCATTTACTCTCATTCTTCTCACTCACTCACCCACTCTCACTCTCCTCACACACTTGCTTACTCTCCCTTACTCAATGTAAGCCACTGATTTCCCGGACTATTATTGTTAAGGCGCTGTCACACTAGCACTTTTCCGTCAATTTTCTGAAAAATGGTCAATTTTTGAGCGAATTGTCGTTTTTCTAGTCAGACGATAATTTCGAGTTTCCGCGTGAAAACATTGCCGTCGTCTTATTGTTTTAAAGTGTTTGTATTTGTTTAGAATTATTAAATATAATAAAGTTTAATAAATCTTATTTTTCTTATAAATATCATGAAATTAACAAATATAAATATGCAAATCCAAATTTTATTTCCATAATTAAAAATGGTTTTAAGTGCTTGATTTGATTGTTTACATCCGTCAGCCGCAGAGCGCGCCATTTCTCCTCCAGCTTTGAAACACATTGGACTGTGCCAATTCTCTTGCATGGACACAGAGGAATATTTGATTGAGAACATTTTCTTGCTTTTTCTTGATACGCTCATCATCTGCTAAAACAAAGTTTAGCATCGCTGCGCACTATCGCTTGTTCGGCGCCTTTGTTTACAACTGCGAGGCGAGTATCGTATGACACAAAGTTGCCAGTGTCACCACCGAAACGGGTCATAAGAACAAGAGGCAGATCAGACAGAAGGCAGACGGAGATAGAGACAGAGAGCAGAGACAGAGACAGCACTCTTCCGAACGGCAGTAGCACGGCTCAGGGGAGCGCCTTGACCTCGTCCCCCCAGGACGGTGACTTTAACTCTGTAATCTGAAGGGACAAACTCTTGGACCAATGAAGTGCAAGTATATCAGCGTGTGTGCCTGTCTGTGTATGTACACGTGTGTCCGTGTGTGTGTGTGTATGTGTATGTTTGTGTGTGATATATACGCACACTATATTCTACTTTGAAGAGGAAGGAGGAAAATGGGTTCTGAATTCCTCACCTGACCTTTAGAGTATCAAGATATGGAATTGAAACGAGTTTTGTTTTTTGTTTTTCTTATTATATTCATGATGCAATGTAGTTTTTTTAATCATCTGTAGGAGAATATATTCATCTCTTTTTACACAGTAAAAAAGAAAGAAAAGTCGCAAAGAAACTTTTAGCATATGATGGATATGATACATCGGTTGGATGAGTGATAAAAATCATTTAAAGGAATACGAAAAGGAATTAGCTCGGAACATTTTAGGCAAACAGAAATTTTTAGGAAACAGTCGAAGTGTTTTGTTTGTTTGTTTTTTTCTTTACATCTCGACTGTTACTACTATCTGTAACTTTTAGGATTCTCATTGTCTCCTCTCGTTGGTGTGTTCCTCCATGTCCTCCCACTCCTCGTGCTTCGTCTCCGTCGGTTCTCCTCCTCCTCCAACTCCGTGTGCGCTCTCTTCTGCTCCTCCTTCTGCGCCTTCGTGTGCGTCTGGCTCCCGTCTAGCCGTGCTGAATGAACATCCCTCTCCCGTGGGGCATCTGGACGAAGGAGCCGCTGACTTTGACGTCGGTGAGCGAGGCGGCGTCCGACGCCGGCGCCTTCTCGGCGGCGGGGCTGTCGAAGCCGAAGAATTCGCTGCCCTGCAGCTTGAGCATGAACTTGAAGGCGGAGGGAAGGAGCTTCTCTGCGCGGTCGAGTCTCTGCCCTTCTTCAGACACGGTCCGCCCTTTCGTTTTGGCCACGGCGAACAAGATCTGAAATACGGGCATGAACGCCATCAGACTGAAGATGTTCCTGCGAGTCGAAGGGGTCGTCTTGACAACGAGTCATCTGGGAAGTGAGCTCGAGGGTCTTTGCAACCTCAGGTAGGATATCAATGGTCGTTGCCACCACGCTCTCGTGTTGCCCAGGTCTCTGACCCATGGTTGCAGCACGCCCAGCGCCTGTACGCCTGGCTGATGCCATGCACGCGTGACGTCAACAGGCTACGAGGATCTGCGGGGAACAGAATTCATCAGAGGACATGTCCTGGGAGTCTTGAAACAGAATCGCTGGAACACCAATAAAACAACATGTAGTACGACAGGAACAAAATCCCAACAGCTGTAGAGAAAAACACAAATGAAACCAGTGATTACCTGTTGCTTAAAACATCAGTCTGAAAATGAAGGTAATAACAATGACGGTGGTGATGATGATGGCAATGATAATGATGACGTTGAGAATGCTAAGGACACTAATAAAGATAGTGACAATAGCAACGCAGTAGCCATTGATAATATTGTCTTAGCAGAACAAGAAGATTTTCTTCACACCAGCAAAACACAATACCACTCCGGAGGTATCTTCAACAAGGAAATTATGAACGGGAATGAATAGACGCCAGTGCAACGCGTCACTTATATAGAGTTCGTCCTAGCACAACAGTTGCCAATGTGCCCTAAGAGCACGTGCGTGTTTAGTCTTTAGCACTCTAGGTTAACGCCAAGGGCGGAAATGCAGCCTTCATGCTCCAGGGATGGACGCCACTTCTCTTTCTTTCCTCTCTCTCTCTCTCTCTCTCTCTCACTTCCTCTCTCTCACTCTTTGCCGTATCTGTCTGTCTATCTATCCATCCATCTTTGCGGCCATAATCTATTTGTTTACCTATCTCTCTATCGGCAAATCTATCGATCTGTCTATCATCATCGCCTACGGTCTCTTTCCCTCCCCGGCCCCCCCCAACCCCCCCCCCCCACCACCTCCTTCCACTCACCTCTTTCTATTATCAAACTCAGAAGAAGAGGAAAAAAAGAAGAAATACAACAAGAAAGATAGACAACGCATTTTCTCCCCCTCTCTGCTCCCCAACCCCTTACCTCCCCCTTCCTCAATCCCTACCTTTACCCCCTACCCCCACCTCACCTACCCTCACTTCCTCTTCCTTTCAGTCCATCTCCTCCCCCTCCCTGATACAAGCTCCCCCTCTCCCACCCCTTACCACAGGTCTGCCACCCAGTAGGGAATGAGTGAGATAAAGGATGCACTCGACTCCCTAGGGGTAGATGACACCTCCTCTCTTCGCCTCGACGTCGCTCCAGCCCCTTTACGTTTCAGCAGCATGTTCAGGTTGGGTCATGGGAGGACTGCTTCCTTGAGTAGATGTGGTGTGTGTGTGTGTGTGTGTGTGTATATGTATATATATACATATATGTGTGTGTGTGTGTAAATATATATATATATACATACATGTATACACACCCACACACACACACACACACACACACACACACACACATATATATATATATATATATATATATATATATATATATATATATATATATATATATACATATATACATATATAAATATGCATATACATTTGCATTGACACATATGTTTATGTATATATATAAATATACATACATATATATATATGTATGTATGTATATATGTGTACACATATGTATTTATATATGTGATGATATATACGTATATATGTACACACACACATATATGTATATATATATATATTCATATATATATATATATATATATATATATATATATATATATATATATATATATATATACATAAATACATATATATATATATACATATATATACACATACACACATACACACACACACAAACACATATACATATGTATATGTATATATGTGTGTGTATATATATATATACATATATGAATCACAAAAAACACAGTAACGTGCACATAACAAAATTAATAACACTGCCACTAAAAGAAAGGAAAAACTTGCGACGTTTCGGGAACTTTTCATGAAAGTTCTCTTCAGTGAAAGCAACCAAAAATGAATAGAGGAAGTAAATTTAGACAAGAATATATATAGCATTGACCTCGTAGGGACAAGGGCTGACTGGGTCACAGAAGGATGTTTAAGGTCACTAATCTAGGGAAAACTTTCTTACTAAAAAGGGAGGCATCATCCAACCCCCATTGACCAGCACTCAATCACGATGAATCTTTTTAATTAAAAGAGATTCGAAAGATCTTTCCTTTCATACGCATTAGACGATTTTAGAATTAACTGAATATTGTTCCAATTTAATTGATGACCGGTGCACACGCATGAACGAAACAAGCATTTGATTCCCTTGCGTACCTGACATCGCGTTTATGTTCATCATCCTTTCCAACTCTCTACCCGTTTCACCTTTGTAGAACTTCGGACATTCCTTGCAAGGAATAGCGGTAAATGCTAAAGAAGTGCCAAGAGTAGCGCTGGACGCATTGTGTTTAATCAAAGATTACGCAATGCTAGGATAAGTGAACACTATATCGATGTCCACTTTTTTAAGTAACTGACGCTTGTCATCGAGTGACTGATTAAACGAAACAAGTTTTTCCTTTCTTTAGTAGCAGTGTTATTAATATACAATATATACATATATACATATATATAGATATATATAGACATATATATATATATATACATATATATATATATATATATATATATATATATATATATATATATATATATATATATATACAGGCATTGAGCAGATGTGTGTGTTTATGCATATATATATATATATATATATATATATATATATATATATATATATATATATATATGTACATGTGTATTTTTTATGTGTATATGTGTGTCTGTGTGTGTTGGTGTGTTTGCATGTCTGTGTGTGTGTTTTGTGTATGTTTGTAAATGCATAGATACAGGATATTGCATACTAAATACATGAGTGATGTATGTATGCATGTACCTATGTATGTACACACTGACCTAACTTCGCGACTCAACCTCGCATCGCCTGCAGGTCTCGTGGTCGCAGCCGCCGTGCTCTGCCTCGGCCGGGCGTCCCCGCAGAGGTACCAGGCCCTGGGCGTCCTGCAGCCCGGCCAACCTGCAATCTGGGCGAGTACGAGAACGTGGTCGCCGCCACCATCGACGTGCTGCCCGAGATCACCAAGCTGTTCGCAAGCGCCCACGGCAGAACCGTGCCAGATACGACAAGCCCGGAACAGATCCAGCAACTCCGCGACAGTTCGCGCTCCATCACGCGCAAGGTCATGGCGGCCACGGAGAAGGCGGAGGGCACCGAGATCCCGGACGATCGTACCACCGCTTCGTCGCCGCCGAGAGGGTCATGGCCGCACGGTCACCTTCATGAACCAGCTGCGGGACATGGACTTCCTCGGAGTCTCAGCGACTACGACTAAACGTCCGCGGAATATCTAGTGAAGCCACTGCTCTGCTCAACTTTGCTGTTAAGCTGTTCCTCCAATCACGGTTCTCTTTCCTCGATTTCTTCTTGGCTGTCTTCGATTAAGTTTTTCATCTGAAAGCTGGTCACTCTTCTCACTGCTCGAAGGGGCCTCTCTAGAATTAATATTCGTCGTAATGCCATATGAATGCGAAAGCCAAAATATAAAAAACAACAACTACAAGCTGTATCATTACCCAAGTGTTGCAACTGACTCCGTGATGAGAATGTTGACCATGCAAGGTACGAGACCAGCAGCAAGTAAAGTGTCGTAGACACGAGGGAGACAAATGAAATCGCATTTCCCAATAAAATCAAATATGAAGTCACATCTCATAGGCTCTTGTTACGAGAAGACATACGTCTCCCATAGTCGACTACATTTCACCGTTACTTCAGGATATTTATTGTCATAACTTCCACGTGATAACTGTTTCGTCCGCCCTTTGGCAGAACTAGCTTCTTTGCTACTGCTGCATTAATGTTATCACACTGCAGGGTGCAGTAATGGACTAATATTGCAGTAATTGTACCATCTTTTTTATATTTTATACTGTTCCTTTTCTATTCATTTATTTGTATGCATATTTTCTCTATTCTCTCTCTTTCTTTCTCTCTCTGTCTCTATTCTCTCCCTCTCTCTCTCTCTACCTCTATCTATCTACCGCTCCCATCCTTCTCCTTTTTTTTCTCTTGTCTCTATTTTTTTTCTTCTTCTTTTTCTTTTCCTTCTTCTTCTTCTTCTCTCTCTTCTCTCTCTCTATATATATATATATATATACATATATATATTATTATTATTATATATATGTATATATATATATATATATATATATATATGTATATATATATATGTATATATATATATATATATATATATATATATAGATAGAGAGAGAGAGAGAGAGAGAGAGAGAGAGAGAGAGAGAGTTAGAGAGAGAGAGAGAGAAATAGATAGATAGATAAATGTGAACACGAGCAAACAACATCCTCCATACACATCTTTTCTGTTTCCTTATATGGCCAGGGAGATAAATAAATCACCGCATGGATTCAATTAACATCATCAACGAAGGTCAAGTATGAAAATGATATTTGCCTCCCGACAACATAAGAACCATTTTGGCTCTAAATGGGCACTATTTTGCTTGTGGCCATCCCAGACAAAAACAGGCCTAGCCACCACTGGAGAGAGAGAGAGGAAGAGAGAGAGTGAGAGAAGAGGGAGAGAGTTTTAGAGAGAGAGAAGAGAAAAGAAAGAAGATATATAGATATATAGAGAGGGGGGGAGATGAGAGAGAGAGAGAGAGAGAAAGATGAGAGAGAGAGAGAGAGAGAGAGAGAGAGAGAGAGAGAGAGAGAGAGAGAGAGAGGGAGGGAGGGAGAGAGAGAGAGAGAGAGGGAGGGAGAGAGAGAGAAAGAAAGAGAGAGACAGAGAGAGAGGGAGGGAGAGAGAGAGAGAGAGAAGGAGAGTCAGAATGAGAGAGAAAGACAGTAAGAGAGATAGATATAGAAAGAGAGTGGTAGAGCGAGAGAGAGAAGGAGAGTGAGAGAGATAGAGAAAGAAAGAAAGAGAGAGACAGAGAGAGAGACAGATAGAGGGAGGGAGAGAGAGAGAGGGAGGGAGAGAGAGAGAAAGAGAGAGAGAGAGGGAGAGAGAGAGAGAGAGCGAGGGAGGGAGAGAGAGAGAAAGAAAGAGAGAGACAGAGACAGAGGGAGGGAGAGAGAGAGAGAGAGAGGGAGAGTCAGAATGAGAGAGAAAGACAGTAAGAGAGATAGATATAGAAAGAGAGTGGTAGAGCTAGAGAGAGAAGGAGAGTGAGAGAGATAGAGAGAGAAAGAAAGTGAGAGAGAGAAAGAAAGTGAAAAAGAGAAAGAAAGTGAGAGAGATAGAAAGAGAAGGAGAGAGAAAAAAGTGAGAGAAAGAGAAAGAGAGAGAGAGAGAAAGAAATAAAAAGATAAAGAGAGAAAAAGAGAACGAAATTAGAGAGAGAAAAAAAAAAATCTTTAACGCTATTCTCCCCCTGTTTCTCAAACAACTGCCTGACACACTTGACTGCCTTCCATCCTGAGGCGGCTGGACATAGGAATCATATGGCGCCTGTTTAGCCTATCATGAGGCTGTCACTGCTTCCAAAGCGGTACTAAACGATGTCTTGGTGACTCGACGAGTTGCTCTGCTCGTAGTTGGTATCATTATCATTATTATTTTCTTTTCTTTTTTTTTCTCTCTCTCTTTCTTCATCACACTTTTTTTCCTTCTTTTTCTATTTTTCTCTAGCATATCATATCACGTTTGTATATACCACATCCCCTCACTCACTCACTCACAGAGTCGCACTCACTCACTCTCCTAACTCATTCATTAGAAATTCACTCTCTCACTCTCATCTTCACAGTTCACTTCCCTCCTCACTCATTCACAGATTCTTTATCTCTACCATTCATTCACTCTCTGTGATGGGTGTCTATTCGTCGGAACTAATAACCCACCAATGAATAAGGTAGTGATGCCAAACACAGGCTTCAACAGTTCAGCTTTGTTCCATAATGCAGATAGTCTGAAGTTATGGCGCACGATAATATTCACTAATAATGATCACAGTGATAAATACTCAGATCACAACACGTATAATGAGGCGGAGGAAATCAGCGTCAGCGGTATGGTGAACGATTCTCGGTCTATCTAGTATGTTCCATATGTCCCGTTTATATGAAAGGGGGTTCGCATCCGCCGTCTCCGGGATGGCGTTATGGGAAGGTAGTCTGGAATGTAGGAGGCATGACAGTCGGGGATATTAAGCTCTTTGTGAAGATCTAGGTACTTGGGAAGGCAACTATGTGCGAACCACTCTCCCTCTCCTCACTCATTCATTCACTCTCCCTCTCTTCTCAAACTTACTCACACTTACAACCCTCAGAAACCGGTGCTAGCGATAAGAAAACCGCCACCATCACAAACTGGTGGCCGAGCGATATGAGATTATATAGTAAACTTATATATGATATTAGATACAGCAATGGATCATATACAAATACCATATGAATATCGCACTCTAACTAGTGAAGCAATCGCCGGGTCAGGTCGGGTCAACTTTGACGGACAGGTTATTCACACTTAGTTGCCTTCCCAAGTACCTGGTCCCTCAAAAAGAGCTTAATACCTTTGACTGTCATGCTTCCTACATTCCAGACTACCTTCCCGCATAACCCCCCAACGGTAGTTATGCTGGTAGTTCCAACAGACTAAGACACCCATCACACACTCAATTACTCACTCACTCACTCTCCCTCTCCTCACTCACTCACTCGATCTCTCTCTCCTCACTCGCTTTCTCACTCTCCCTCTCCTCATTCACCCACTCACTCTCTCTCCTCACTCGCTTACTCACACTCCCTCTCCTCATTCACTCACTCACTCTCCCTCTCCTCACTCACTCAATCTCACTCTCCCTCTCCTCACTCAATCACTCACTCTCCCTCTCCTCATTCACTCACTCTCTCTCTCCTCACTCACTCACTCTCCCTCTCCTCACTCTCCTCATTCACTCACTCAATCTCACTCTCCTCACACACTCACTCACTCACTCAATCTCACTCTCCTCACTCACTCATTTACTCATTCTCCCTCTCCTCACTCACTCACTCTCCCTCTCCTCACTCACTCACTCTATCTCACTCAGTCTCCCTCTCCTCACTCACTCACTCACTCTCCTCATTCACTCACTCAATCTCATTCTCCTCACACACTCACTCAATCTCACTCTCCTCACACACTCACTCACTCTCCCTCTCCTCACTCACTCACTCTCACTCTGCTCACTCACTCACACACTCTCCCTCTCCTCATTCACTTACCCATTCTCACTCTCTTCGCTCACTCTCCCATTCTCACTTTCCTCACTCACGCACTCACTCTCCCTCTCCTCCCTCACTCACTCATTCTCCCTCTTCTCACTCACTCGCTCATTTTCCCTTTCCTCTCTCACTCACCCACTCTCGCTCTCCCCACTTACTCTCCTCATTCACTCAATTATTCACTCGCCCTCTCTTCTCTCACTCTCCCTCTGCTCATTCACTCATTTACTCTCATTCTTCTTACTCACCCACTCTCACTCTCCTCACACACTTGCTTACTCTCCCTCACTCACTGTAAGCCACTGATTTTCCAGACTACTACTGTCATACTGTCATTTTGTTGTAATATAATCTTTGCAATATCATTTCCCTAAGACACACGGTCCCTTGGCGGTTGGCGGAAGTGCTTTCCTTCACCTGCTTTCTGCCTCGACCTTCACCTGGTCGCAGCTGACACACCCACACGTGTGCCAGACCGGAAGCACCATTAAACGTCTTCATTCACCCACTCTCACACTCCTCAATCACTCATTCACTCTCCTGCTCCTCACTCACTCGCTTACTCGTTCACTCTCACTCTCCTCATTCACTAAATTCTACTGTCCTCTCTCACTCACTCGATCTTCTCATGCACTTACTCTCACTCTCCTCATTCACTAAATTCTACTGTCCTCTCTCACTCACTCGATCTTCTTATGCACTCACTCTCACTGTCCTACCTCACTTATTCACCCATTCACTCTAACTTTCTTTACGCACTCACTCTTACTCTCCTACCTCACTCATTCCCTCCTTAATCGCTCCCTATCACTTTCACTCTCATCCTCCTCACTCACTCGTTCTCATTCTCTCTCTAATTCTCCTCCCTCGTTCACTTTCATTCCCATTCTCCCTACTCACTCACTCTCACACTCCTCCGTCACTCGTCTTCTCACTCTCCTCCCTCATTCTCCCTCTCACTCTCCCCCCTCACTCGTACTCTCACTCTCCTTCACACTCACTCGTCACACTCACTCGTTCCACAAGGCATTGCCGCCTTTGGTGTCTTTCCCCACGGGCACAGCTCCCCTCTAATCATTGTCTTGTCTGAACGACCACCTTCCACCGCTAACAAAGGTCACCTCACGCCTTTACTCCTTGACGTGACCTTGGCCGAGCTCTAGACCGGACGTCTTGATCAGCCAGCAGCGTTATTTCAAGCCACCTGTTTATGATTTGCTGTCTACTCACTTCACTCATTCGTTGACAGCAAGATTCTTGCAGCCACGGGCATTTCTCTCTCTCTCTCTCTCACACACACAATCATTCTTTCTCGTTCTCACTTCCTGGTTATCTCTTTCTCGCTCTCTTTCTCTCTATCTATATCTATCTCTATATCTCTATCTCTCTTTCTCTTCATTTGTCTGTCTACCTTTCTTCTTCACTATTTTCTTTTAAATGAATATATGGGGAATAGTAAGATACCTTCGATTTTTTACATTATTTTAATTGTATCTACATTTTGTACATTTTGTAACTGGATGTAATAAAACATTATTCATCAGTGTGGTGATAAAATTATGCAGATGAATTTAAAGAGAAAATTG
>BOPN01002553.1:178852-181352 GCA_017312705.2 Penaeus japonicus
ATAAAATACATCTTAATTTAAAAAATGCGTTTAAACCACTGTCATTTCTTTCATGTACATATCACACTTTCTTCCCCCTCCCCTTCCCCCCTCCCGACATCGCCCCTCCCCCTTACCGTAGCCACACCAGGAGGCAGAGTATATAAAGGAAGCACTAGACTCAGCTAGACACACGACATTCACGCCGCTCCTCGACGTCGCTTCAGCCTTTCGTTTCAGCAGCATGTTTAAGGTTGGATCAAGGCAGGACTGCTTTATTCTGAGCAGATGTGTGTGTGTTTGTGTGTGTTTATGCAACTATATATATATAGATAGATAGATAGATAGATAGATAGATAGATATATATTTATGTATATATATATGTATATATATATAGATAGATAGATACATATATATATATATATATATATATATATATATATATATATATATATATATATATATACATATATATATATATATATATATATATATATATATATATATGTATGTATATATATATATATATATATATATATATATATATATATATATATATATATACATGTATAAATATACATATATATATATATATATATATATATATATATATATATATATATAATATATATATATATATATATGTGTGTGTGTGTGTGTGTGTGTGTGTGTGTGTGTGTGTGTGTTTGTGTGTGTGTGTAGTGAAATGCTTAAGGTTTTATGTACGCGGTTTTATGTACACATGATACCATAAAATCATATTATAAGATATAGCCAACGGATGATATGTATCTATGTATGTGGATCTGTAGAAGTATGATTTCTTAGCAGATTGTGTGTAGGCATGATAAACATATAACATGATTTAACAGGATCTTATTCAGCCACATTTTATATTTGAAGTTTAATTATGCAAGATATGATTGCATGGACAGAATCTGCTTTGCACATAGATGTGATAATGATTGTGAAAAATCTTGCATGAAGGAATAAATTCCTGAGTAGTGAAAGTGAGCATGATCATATTGCGTGACTTAAGTAATTCGAACAGTCTGATGCTAATTCTAAATGATCGTTCCTCCACTGACCTCCCGTGACCTCCCCTCGCATGCCCCACAGGTCCTCTTGGTGACAGCCGCCGTGCTCTGCCTCGGCCGGGCACTCCCGCAGAGGTACGAGGCCCAACGCTTCCAGCAGCCGGAGAGTCCTCGCGAGCTGGGCGAGTACGAGAACGTGGTCGCCGCCACCATCGACGTGCTGCCCGAGATCACCAAGGTGTTCAGCAAGGTCACGCAGAACCGAGACGCGGCCAATGACCCCGAACAGATCCAGCAAATCATGCTGGATTTCCTGCCCATCACGCGCAAGGTCATGGAGGCCACGCAGAAGGCGGAGGGCACCGAGATCCCGGACGACGTGTACCACCGCTTCAACGCCGCCGAGAGGGTCATGCCGCACGTGGTCACCTTCATGAACCAGCTGCGGGACATGGACTTCTTCGGAGTCTCGTCGACCACGACTAGGCCTCATTATGCTCTGCACTGAAGCCTTCCGCCCACGCCTTCGGACGAGCTATTCCTTCTTTTTCACTCTTCTCTTTCCCAAAATTCGCTCTTTTCCGAGAGTGATTCAATATCTGTCATATCTATTGTCTTTTTTTATCTCAAAGCTGTCAGTCTGAGCCTCCTTTTATGTGCGGAGGCTTTCCGTAACTTGATACTAGCTGAGAAGTAGAATGAAATGCACATTGCACATGTGAAGATAATAAAGATAAAACCCCAAACTCTGTATCCTCACCCCGAACTTTGCATCCGACTCCAAGATCAAAGTATTAATTTGATACCAAGCCAAGCAACGGCGGAAACATGGATAGAAAAACTCGATCTTCTGAATGTATTAAATGGTCATTTCTGTTACTTAACTTCAGCGTCTGAAACAAATCAAGCCACAATGACAGTTGATGCTTTCTCGAGCTATATAGTTCACGGTGGAATATTACTTCTGCCTTGTATATTAGTTATAACTTCCAATGTTTGCTCCTTTAACATTTTTTTTCAATTAAGGGGATCTTTTTTCCTTTTTTGTACGTTAGTTTTTGTTGTTTGTTGCAACACTGAATGACCTTATATCGCACACTCACACGTATCTCTTTCTCTCTCTCTCTATTCATTTGTTTATATTTGCCTCTATCTCTTGTTTTCTCTCTTTTCCTACTTCTACCCTTCTACCTCTTTCTATTTATATCTATACCTATTCAAAAGGAAAGAATATGGATAGATAGAGAGCTAATAAGATATATATGTAGATTGAGATATTGATTGAGGGAGAAAAAAAATGAGAATGAGAGAGCGAATGAAACAGGGAGAAAGAGAGAGAGAGAATTAGAGGATGAGAGCAAATGGGGAAGAGGGATAGGGGGGGATATAAGAGGGTGAGAGCGAATGAGGAAGAAAGAACGAGAGAGAGAGAGAGAGAGAGAGAGAGAGAGAGGGAGAATTAGAGGATGAGAGCAAATGAGGA
>BOPN01002553.1:191352-196352 GCA_017312705.2 Penaeus japonicus
CAAACAAAAGTAGAGAATATACTTGAGAGCATTAAGAAGAAAAAGTGGCAGTGGCAAGGTCATATATGTCGGAGACAGGACAACAGGTGGACAAAGAAAACAACAGAATGGGAAATACATGACACAAAGAGACCAAGGGCACGATCAATGACAAGATGGCGGGACGAAATAGCGAATTCCGTAGAAGTAAACTGGAATCAAGACCGGGATGACTGGAAAAAATTAAGAGAGGCCTACGTCCTGCAGTGAAATGACACACACACATACACACACACATATATATATTTATACATACATATATATATATATATATATATATATATATATATATATATGTGTGTGTGTGTGTGTGTGTGTGTGTGTGTGTGTGTGTGTGTGTCTGTGTGTGTGTGTGTGTGTGCGTATGGCAGAAAAAAATATTATACGCAAAATAGATTCATTTTGTGTCAAGTGTTTTTTTTTTTGTATTGGCGGGGAAATATTGAGAGAAATGTATGTGTGGATATGCATATGTATATATATATATATAAATATATATATATATGTGTGTGTGTGTGTGTGTGTGTGTGTGTGTGTGTGTGTGTACAGTATATATGTATATGTATGTATGTATATATATATATATATATCTACATATATATCTATATCTATATATATATATACATATACATATATGCGTCTATATATATCTATATATATATATATATCTATATCTATATCTATCTATATATATATATATATATACATACACAGACACACATATGTATACAGTACATGAGATTCGATAACATAAGAAGAAATAATCACATTCATTCATTTTGTTTATTTTCCAGTAAGTCAACATTGGAAAAATAATAACCGAGAGAAAATGTCATTTCGTCATCTAGGTTAATGTTACACTAGAGAAGTCGAACATGGATGAGTTTGTTATTAATTATTGGTAGCAACACAAACAGACTTTCTGCTGAGGTATGGTTGTTGACAATAACACTTAACATAGACATATACATTTTCCATCACTGCAGTCAACTCCCTTTGCTTGTTTTAGTGACGAAATCTGTGATGGGTGTTTTCTTCCAGTATATTTTCTGTTAGTTCTACCTGTTCCATCCCCTGGTTAAAAAAAAAAAAAAAAAAAAAAAAAAAAAAAAAAAAAAAAAAAAAAAACATACCTGCCCACGTCAAGAAAAAAACGAGACAGTAAAATGTGTAAATCGTTTACAACTCCCTACACAAATATCCTACTTCAGAGACAGGAAGACGAGAGAGAGAGAAAGAGAGAGAGAGAGAGAAAGAAAGAAAGAAAGAAAGAAAGAAAGAAAGAAAGAATGAAAGAAAGAAAGAAAGAAAGAGAGAGAGAGAGACAGCTACCTGATACTTACTTAGACAAATTTCGATGTTCTTGAATAAACCGTTTTAGGAATGGTTATCAGAATTTAGGTTATTGAAATCCCTAATCAGATAAATTAGCAGTGCATTCTGGGACAATGAACTCAACACTGTTAACTAGGAAGAAACGATCATTGTGCACATATGTGTGTCAAGGGACTTTAACCTCAAGTAATTACAATCTGTATGATAGTTTCATTGGACTAATGATGGTGTCAGTTGTTTCATTAACTAACTCTGCAGGTTTTCTCATACATTTACTTATACTTATGAGGTGTGAATTGGACAATCTAAACCGGATGTTTAAGCAAACTGAGACAAAGCATCGACTTCTGCTTTTGAATCTTTCAACTTTTTTCTTACTACATGGAGCTCTTTTTCATTAGTTTTTATTTAGTTCTAATGAAAAAAGTAAAATATATATATAATTTCAAAAGCATGATGTTTTGCAAGTTTTACACAGGTGATTTTTTTTTTGTGTTTGTTTGTTTATTTGTTTGTTTGGTGAAGGTGGGACTCCTTCATTTTAGTACGAGAGAGAGTGGTCGGGACACGTTCATCTAATTATTCATGATATTGCTCACCAAAATTGTGCATTTGAGATAACACAAAAATGCGGTTTTTTTTACATTTCTCAGTTTATGATAATGCTTAGCAAAAATCGGATGAACATGTCTCTCAATCAGCATCTTTCTGAATGTAACAAATCTTGCCTCGTCATCGTATTTTTTTCACTCTGGACAAGAGCTTTCCCGCTTCCTGAAAAAGAAATAGATTTAACCTTTATTAATACACACACGATAAAGACTTTGAAGCATATATAAAAGGCATAATAACATTTTATTATGATTCCATATAACTCACCCCCTCCCCCCCTCCCTTAAAAGAAGATCTAAATATTTCTTAATTTTTGCACTAACATTCTTGATCCCGACTCTTGGCCTCTGCCGAGCTGAATATGACGCACAGGTCTCGACAGCGCGGGCCGTGTGGGCATGTCGCAAACCCCCCACCCCCACCCCCCACCCCACCCCTGTCGTAGGGATACTGTACATGGGGAATGCTTCAGGAAGGCCCTAAAGAAGTGATTGTCACTAAGGCGTGACTCAGTTCTCCAGGAATCGCGATTAAGGGGACGGCTGATCCAATAGGAATCCCTGAAGGATCAGTTAGTCGTTTGAGTAGGATAAGGATAAGCCAGATTAGCAGAGCAGATGCTTCGCCGGGCTTATATGCACTATGACAAGCCTGTGCTATATGCACTATGGCGAGCACCTTAATGGTCCTCACCCACTGTGGTGCTCAGCCAAGACAGTGGCCAATGGAAATTCACGAGCTTGGGCGGGGCTCAATCTCCCGACCACACATAGTATTTTATGTGGCTTCGGTTTTAAGCATTATATGTTGTATGCCATTACTTTCTCTCTCTCCTTCACGCGTAATCGCTCCAACTCCTGGTCGCTGAAGCTGCGTCATTAACATGGGTTTTAAATCTGCTAAGAGCCCGACACACTTACTGGGCTCGTTGGGGGTTGGGGCGGAGAGTGGAATGAGGGAATGGGGGAAGGAAGATAGGAAAAGGCTAAGGAGGAAGGGAGATGGGAAGGAGAAAAGAGGAAGGGAGGGAGAAGGGAGAAGGGAGAGGAGAAAAGGATAAGCGGGAGAAGGGGCGGGTGAAGGAAAGGAAGAAAGACAGAAATGGATAAATTGTGGATGGTGAGCGGAATGAGTCGTGGAGCTTCTATCGTGGGTGATGAAAGTGGTGGTGATGACGATGGTGATGAAGGTAAGGGAAGGTAAGTAAGGGAAACCCGGGTCCAGTGAGCCATAGCTTTCATGGAACTAAAGCAGAAACTCTAAATCTTGCAAACAATAAGGAGATAAAAGGAAAGGGAATCACTTTAATAAAAAGTTGAGACGATAAGAAGGGGTAATTAAGATATACTGTACTGCTATATTAATGAATTAATATAGCAGTACATGGAAGAGAATTGAAAGTTCAAGTTAAAGGATATGTCTAAATCAATAAATAATGAATGACAATTAAAGAGAATAAATGAATAGCTAACGAAAAGAAACATTTTAATTCATATACTATTAGACTGTGACATAGCTTTCTCTTCGCTCTTGTAGCCCTGAAACACTATAGATGACTGCCGAAAATATCCATTAACCCGCCGTAATAGATACCGCCCATTCCCATCGGCGGACATCTGGTGAACCCATTACCTCCAAGAATTGACAGAAGTTTTGTTATACAATTTTAAACATTCTTGTCTGGCATAAATCCATAAAGGTCTAACTCTTGTCTTGAATTAATCCATAAAGGTGTTGCGCTATTTTATCTTGAATTCTAAATGATAACCGATTTAACTATTCTTTCAAAAGTTTTACAAAGACAGCTAGTTAAGGAAATCGCAATGCCATCCTCACCAGGAGTTGTTGAACTTCCTCTGGTGAGGGCAGCATCAATCTCGGTCTCAGTAGATGAAACATCGCAATCATCATACTGCTCAATCATCGACTCAATCAATTCCCTCTTGTCTGTATAAGATTGACGTAAGAGAGCAGCTGATTCATTATTCATTATTATTATTATTCGCTATTGGTCAGAGCTAGATATCTTGGCGTATTTGTAGACAGATTACACCATACCGTTGGACACTTTTTCGCTCATCGGGCAATCACCTCCAAAGTGATGCAATGTTGCAGCTCAGAAGGTGATCCCTTTATAGTTCGTCACCTCAGCGTCATTCATTCTCAAACTGCGGATACGTTTATTTTTTTATGTGGTGATGTACTTTCTTAAAGCTGAATATGATATCTTGTTTCTTTTTCTTGGATAAGTTTTTTTTATCTTACTAATTCTCTTTGTGATTTACCACTAACAGATTAAGAGACAGCTTTCTTCAGGCAGCTCTCAGTTTCGCCGTTCGTCATCACTTGCTTTTCTTCTTCTTCTTCTTCTTCTTTTGCGTATTCACCTAATCACCTAATCCTATTTTTTCAGTTCATTTATCTCGGATCTTTGAAGTTCAATTATCCATCTTAGTTGCTTAACAGTTTTTGTAAATTCACTCGTCTTTCTCGAGAGCAATCACAAACTTCCAAGATACATTTTTTACAGTTTTATCTATAAGTTCACTAATTTCGTTTCGCTTAACTATACAAACACTATCAAGTTCTCCGGTCTGTTTTGCTATGTGATGTTGGTCTGTGCCTGCTGGTCCTTCAGTACTATCACTCGACTTGTCGCGCAGCCTGGTTGTGACCTATTTACGGGCATTTGTCAATGTTGCTATGCACCGTCCTGACGTCCCTCGGGATGCCATGCACCGATTCAACGCACTTGATGTCATGCATTACCGTGAGGTACCTCACTTAACACAGCAGCCTGGTGCGTTGCATCGTTGTGTGTGGCCGATGGTGGTTGCTCTGGTCCTTTGCTTTCGGTAGATGGCTTGAACAGTCTTGATGCCATGCTCGTACATCATTCTTATAGCAAGATCTTATCGTTGCAGTCTTGAGTTTTCTTCAGGTGCTTCTTCTTACTTTTCACAAGCATGAAGCCATTCTCGCCAGTTTCGTCTCGTGGGGACACATCATTTACC
>BOPN01002554.1:0-2500 GCA_017312705.2 Penaeus japonicus
TCCTCACCCCAATCTTAGTCCCTCTTTGGGCTCACATATATTTTACAAAACCTTACAGCTATGTCAACATGTTGAAATATATACAGAACAAAAGACGGGTCGATCACAAGCATACACAGTTAAATGTTTTGAGAGAGAGAGAGAGAGAGAGAAACAAATACACGCACACAAACACACATGCTAACAAATATAAAAACAGGCAAATCAATACGCACATACAAACGAAAACATGTGACCGGAGATACACGTCAGCAGAATGGACGCATTACTTCCCATACAGTATTTTACGAATTTCGTCACTGTTGCATCCTGGCATATTTTCTCATAACGATGACATTTCTCTAGGACTGCAAAGATCAAAATAGGATATCGAGTGGAAGAAGAGGTACTAACATATATATGCAGAAGCAGCAGTGATAATATTGACCAAAACAGGCATAAACGCATGCGTAGTTGTAATACCAAAAGTAATAGGGTAGTTATAACAGCATCGGCAGCAACAGGAGCATTATCATCAGAAGAAGCAGTGGAAACAGCCGTAAGAGTAGTAGTAGCGATAGCAGCTGAAGCAACAATAACACCTGCAGCAGCAATATTAGTATTAGCAGTGATAGTATCAGAATGGCAGCTGCGCACCATGCAGCCTATGGAGAAAACACAGACCCAGGCTTTGGTTTAAATACTGATGGATGGCATATTGGGCATATTAATCCCAGCTCTCTCAAAAAATCCCAAGTATAACGACCATGTGAAAGACTTGAGGGAAGTGCTAAAACTCCTAGGCGGGATGAGCATCACAAACACTACGGCAGTAAGACAGATAGAATATGTCAAGTTTAACATCAATTTCGACAATTCATATTGTTAGTCGAAATGTGACGTGGGAAATGGAATTGACTAAACAACAGGAAATAAGCCAACGCTATCAAAAGCACGCCAGTTGACACAAGAGTTGCAATGAAAGGCGATTTTGCCTCATTTATCTAATGAATTATGACAGGTGATAAGGACTGTGTAAGACAGAGGAACAAACTGGCTAACACCAATGCAAATCAGTGAACGGGAATTCACTGATGTTATAGTCCTGTGGGCAGTGCTCATGTGGCTCTCCCTTTGAGGAAAATCGTGTAATGATGGAGGATGGAGGCTTTGTTTGCATTCGTCACCATGAATTCTGAGGTAAAAGAGCCAAACTCCTTCAAGAAAATTTGTCACCAGGCAAAGATGAAAGACTGGCCAGTCAAACGGCCTACTGCTCGAGGATTCTGGGCACGCGGGTTGAGTGCCTTCAACATCCATATATTCGAGCCCTTGGTACCATGTCATCGGAGAGAGAGAGAGAGAGAGAGAGAGAGAGAGAGAGAGAGAGAGAGAGAGAGAGGACAGCAACTAAGAAGGTACAGTTGCTTAAATGGGGTGTTGCCTGCCCTTTCCGCTTCCCGATCCGCTCTGCTGTCATCCTTCCTTCTACCCGACCGCATTCCTTCCTCGGATAAACTACGAACTAGTAGTTAGCAGAGATTGCATAAGAGCACGGTTTAGTGAGTGAATGAAGGAGCATCTACAGTGAAAATTAAAGTCACTGTAGCTGCAGCAATAACAGCGGAAGTAGAGGTAATGACACTACTAAGAATAAAAAAGGAAAACACGTTTAATAAGGGATCACAGGAAGTAAGATGAAGCGTAAAAGGACGATAGTAACTTGGTAAAACGAATTAAAGAGAGCATGATGATACCGTCCCGCCTATCAGGAACAAAAGCGAAGAGAACAAAAAACGATATAGCAAAAAAAAAAAAAAAAAAAAAAAAAAAAAAAAAACACGTCATGATGACTTTGAGCTTCGAGCATCGTGTATCATTTGCTAAATATCATATCACGTCAATTTAATTTGTTACGGAATACAATATTCTTCCTTCCCAAAACGCCAAATCTTGGGAGAAATTGACAAGTCTATGGCAACAATGCAAGCCAATACGTACCATGACAAAGCATTCTCATCCTTAGTCTTCTAGTATATTAGGTTGAAAATTCCTTATTATTCTCGAGTGGTATGGGGCCCTTGGCAAAATGGCGGCGTGTTTCGTGGCTCGACCGGCTAGAAACGGTCTAATATGGATCATTTTCTTCTCCTTGAGAGGTGGTTCTTGAAGTTAATGGATGATTGACACGAGAGTATCTCGCTTGTAGTTATTTCATTTTGTTGCATTTTCTACTCTTTTGTTATTGTTATCCTCTCATCCTTATCCTTGTCGTCTTATTCTCCATCCTTTCATCCCCACACTACTCATCAACTTCTTTATCTTCGTTATCGATTCATCTCTCTCTATCTCTTATCGTTCCCTCCTCTTATCTTTCTCCTTGTCGCTCTCTGTATGTCCCAACCCTCTCTCTCTCTTTCTTCTTTCTCTCTGTCGTCCTCCCCCCCTCTCTCTCCTTTTCTCCCCTCCTCTCCGCTCTCGCTTACTCTTTCTCTCTCATTCTCTCCCTCTCTCTCGCCCT
>BOPN01002554.1:7500-15000 GCA_017312705.2 Penaeus japonicus
GAGAAGATTACGCGTTCTCGTAAATCATCTGATAGTTCATCTGTTTAAAGTTCTGCAGGACTGCGTTGCATGCAATGGCACATTTATATAATGTCGGTGGAAAAATAGGAAGATAAAGGGGAGGGAAAAGAAGAAAGAGGGAAAAAAAGGTGGAGAGAAACTGGTGTTGGAGAAAAGGAGAAAGAGGGGGAAGGGGAAGAAGGAGGAGGGGGAAGGGGAGAAGGAGGAGGGGGAAGGGGAGAAGGAAGAGGAGGAGGAGGAGAAGGAGGAGGGGGAAGGGGAGAAGGAAGAGGGGGAGGAGGAGAAGGAGGAGGAGGAGGAGCTGGAGGAGGAGGAAGAGGAGGAGGAGGAAGAGGAGGAGGAAGAAGGAGAAAAGGAGGTAGAACAGGAGGAGGAGGAGGAGGAGGAGAAGGAGAAGAAGGAAGAATAAGAAGAGTATGCTAGAGAGAAAGAGGAAGAGGGTGATGGAGGAGGAGAAGGAGAAAGAGGACGATGATTGGGAGGAGGTAGAGGTGAAGTAAACAAAAGTATAGTAACTTAGAGGTGGGGGAAGGGGAGGGGAAGGGGGAGGAGGAAGAAGAGGAAGAAGAGAAGGAGAAAATATGAAAGAAAAAATGCAATACAGTTGGTGAGCTGGAAATCTTTTCCATCTATTTTCGTCGCCTTTGTTACCCTTGCCCTCTGGCTAATAAATCAATCACCTCTAGCTAAGCGTCATTTCAGCCCTGTCTGTCTGTTCTATTTCTGTGTGTCATTTAGATAATATCTTACTGTACCGCCTTGGGAAAACATTATTGTGAGTTTCCCGTTCTCAGGCGTGTCTACCTGCCATCATAGAAAACGAAATAGTTCATTTTAGATCAGACGAACTTTTAAAGGGGATACTAAGCGTGATGGGGCTGGTCGTTTTAGGTCCAGAGCGTGGTTATACATATTACCATATACATGGACTTATATAGAAAATATGAAATACAGTACACGTCCATAGATATGTATATGTTTTTGACATAAAGTCATGTTTCACTAGGTTTGTTCTTTCGATTACGTTCATTTGTCTGTTTAAATATGCCATATGTCTAAACACACACACAAACACACAAACACACACACACACACACATTTGTGCACAAGCGTGTTTAGACAAACGTATAAACTAACGGTTAAACTAACGAATAACCTATTCTAACTGTAAAACAAACGAAATGCAGCGGCGTATCGAGGCAACATTTGAGATACACGGAAGAGGAACATCGTTACACCAAGACTTCATATCAAAATTGGGCTTAAAAGGGTCTATGGAATAGGGCATGAGGAAGGAGGAAAAGAAAGGATGATGATAAGAAGGAGCAAGAGGAATAGGATAAAGAAGATGAGGATACGAACAAACTCACACCACTACACTAGTACCAGTCGTGTCGTTCTAAGCTAAGAATTTCTATTAGAGTTAAGCGCACGATCTTAAAAGAATCGATGGGAAAAAGGAAGTGGAAGAGAAGGAAAGAGAGGAAGGGAAAAGAGGATAAAGGCGTGGATAAAGTCACACCGCTACACCAAGAAGATTCGTCCTACACTGAGATTTATATTAGAATTGAGTACACGATCTTAAAAGGGTCGGTGCGGCGTGGCGAGGGATGAGGGGGCAATATTAACATAAGCTGGAAGCCACAGGTGTTTTTCTTTTCCCCTAGTGCTACACACCTGCCTAAGGGGAAGCCATAAATTGGATAAACGAGCAGGTACTTTGTGGGTTTGGTTTCGTAGAGGGAAATATTCACTAGACATGTTTTCTTTGTGGTCAGGGCGTGTGAGGAGGGGTGGAGATAGAGGGGGGGGGGGGCTTAGGAGGTGAGGGCGCGCACGGAATAAAATCTACGGGCTAAACACACCAAATTACACAGTGTTTAAGCAGTTGTTAGTGTTGTTATTTTGAAATTGATATTATTATTATTATTATTATTTTTTTTTGGGGGGGGGATATCAGTTTAATTAATACTAACAAAGGAGGACAATGACGATAACAACAATGGTGATAATGATAGTAACAACGATATCAATATCAATATCAATAAAAATAACGATTACAACAATAATAACGATAAACATGATGATAGAAACGGTACTAAAAATACTAAGTAATACCAAGTAATAGTAATAATAGTAGTAGTAATAATAACAACAGTAAAAACGATGAAGGTAATGATGATAAAAATGTTTTAGTTCTGCTCTGAAATAGCGTGCATTCCAACCACAAAAATTAGGAGCCATGTTTGATGCTTGTTCCTCTCAGTTCAAACATGTCAGACAGAATATTTTTATGCCACTCTGAAATATTTTGCGAGCAGGCGAAAAATATCGATAAAACATGGTACATGAATATCTATTTGGATTCTCGTTGAAAATATTATGCGTCTAATGAAATAATAATTTCTATAACTTATACTAACGATGCTTGTAATTACTACAGGGAATATTGAATATGTGATAAGAACACAGATATTAAATGGTGATAATCCGGATATGGAATATGATGATAATGATAAGGACAAGATGATATAAAGAGTAATGATGATGATGATAATCGTGGTAATAAAAATAATAATAAAGATAAAAAATAATATCCATAATGATAGTCAATGATGATGATGATGATGATGATAGTCATAATGATAATGATGATGATAGTCATAATAATGATTATGATAGTCATAATAATGATAATGATCATATTAATACTAATAATAATAGTAAAAATGATAGTGATAATGATGATGATCATAATGATAATGACAATAACAACAAAAACAATAATGATAAACTAATAGTAATGATACAGGTTAATAACAATAAAAATAACAACAACAATGATAATGAAAAAGATAATGATTTTAATGATATAGATGTTTATAACAAAAACGATAATGATAATGATACTGACGGTAACGATAATAATCACAATAATGATAATCATAACAGTAATGAAATCATAATTATCCCAATACTGAATAGAAAAAGAATGGAAAATAACATAATCATCATAATCATCCTAATTGTGACCAATAATGACAATCATCAATAATCATACCAATACTGCCAAAAATAGGATGCCAATAAACTCACATTATCTTCTCACAGGCAGGAAAGGTGCGGGTTGCGCTGGATTCCCCGCCCCTGCAATGAAATATTCACAGGCGTCAGGGAGAAGCGCTCGCCACCTGATCATTTATTTACGCCGAAGCTGCCAGTTCTGCCGGCAGTATTTTGACCGATTAAACCTTCGTGTGAAATATTCAAGTCGAACGCCCTCTGTGAGAACGCTTGGCATTGGATATATATGTATTTTTTTTCTCTCTCTCTTTCTTTTTTTGAGGGAGGAAACCTAGGCGATATAAAACGTGGATATTGAAGCGCACGAAGGAGCAATCGGGCGTCGCGTGTGATTTTGGAGGAATTAGAAAATGGAAACAGAATAAGAGAGAGAGAGAGAGAGAGAAAAAAAAAAAAATCGAAGGGGTCACAGGCGTAAAGTGTTTTCGTAGATTTGTTATTTTGGCGCTTGGACTGGCCATTAGCATCAATAATGGTTCCTCTTTCATATTTCTAATTATTCACAAGTGCAGATTTCCAAAAGGTAAAATGTTATTCGATATGTGAACATGATGATAGATATTTCAGGAGAGTAGATTAATTTCATATTTGTTATGGTCGTAACGCCGAACCAAGATTTGCTTGGCAAATCCAACACAACAATGAATTAATACCATTCCGAAACAAGCTCATTTGTATATCCCCCGCTATAACAACAACAATATAAAAAATCTTAGCTCATCATGTTTGTCACCGAAACAAAGACACGCCATTGAAACAAATGACAGACGTTTCCCCGTGCGTTTGTCTCCCATCGAAAACGCGGAACAAAACACGCCATATCTCCGCATGGCAACACGAGCTAGTAATCGCTAGTCAGTCGACGACAAGCTTGTTATTCGTGCTGTTGATTGCTTGTGCGAATAAACAAATGAATGCATCAAATAGAATGAAAATGGCGCAGGTCATACCTTACAGATACGATAAATTCACATAGGGTCACTGCAAAGTTATGAACTGAGAACAAATAGGAATTAAAGATGATACATAATATAAACTTTATACGATATCTTGAGAGGTAATTGGATCGTTGTTAAGTGAATATTTCATCGTGTCTGCTAATGGTATTCTTACGTTAATTGAACTCGAAAGTTTTGCAACCTTTCGCAATAATTTGAGCTAATCATTTCAGAGCTGGAAGCTGATGATCCGAACTAACACTCGATTAGAGAGAGAAAAAAACAACAACAACAAACCAGAAGAAATGAAACGAAGAAGACGAAAACGAAGACGATGAAAGAAAAACAGTTTGTATATCCAACTTCCTCTTGTATTTTCCCTTCTGTCACACACTTATCTTTGTATACTTTGCCCTCTTTCGAGAGAGAGAAAGAGAGAGAAAGAAAAAAAAATCCTCACCATCATCATCAAAGTGTTTACCTTGCTTTCCTGCTTTCACCCTTGCCTCTGCCACTCCTCCTCTGACCCTCCCCTCCTCCGCCGCTCCCCCCTCCACCCCTCCCCCCATCCCGCTTGACCCGATGACAAACAAAGCAACAGGTGCATTGCCTTTGTGTTCTCGCAGCTCTCCTTACTCCCTCGTCAATTCCGTGATGTGATATTATTAGGGTTCATAATGAATGAACACACACACACACACACACACACACACACACACATATATATATATATATATATATATATATATACATACATATATATATATATATACATACATATATATATATATATACATATATATATATATATATATATATATATAAAGAAATGGTAGAATGATATATATATATATATATATATATATATATATATATATATATATATATATAAAGAAATGGCAGAATGGTAATATATATATATATATATATATATATATATATATATATATATATATATATATATATATATATATATATATATATATATATATATATATATATATATATATATATATATATATATATATACATATGTATGTATGTATATTAATCATCATCCTTATTATTGCTATCATCATAATTATTGTCATCATATTAATATTATCATCGTCAATATTATTGTCTTTATCATTATTGTTAGTATTGATATTCTAATAATCATTTTTATTTTTGTTATAATCATTATCATCATTATTATTACCATCATCACTATTGTGACTATCATTATTAGTATTATCATATTTGTTGTTGTGAGAATGATAACAATAACGGCAATAGTTATAATTATCGTTATTATTTTTGTCATTACTATGTTTATTGGTTTGTTATCATCCTTATTATCATCATCATCATTATCATCTTTGATATCAACATTATTATATCTATCATTATTATCGTTATTATTCTAGCTTTATTTTCTTCTCCCTCTTCCTATTATCATTGTTATCAATATTCATTGTTATCATTGATGTTATTACCATCATCATTATTATCATTAATATCATCATTATCAGCATTATCATTATTCTTGTTATTCTTGTTATTCTTGTTCTTGTTACTATTATCATTATTGTCCTCACAATGATCTTATCATTATCATCGCTTTCACTGTTATTTTAATTATCATTATTATTATTATTAGAATTTTTATTTTTATCATCATCATCATTATTATCATTATTATAATCATTACTACTACTACTTCTATTACACCGGAACAGGTATATTGTTTGAAGATGATTATGGCCTGGGCTGGATTTGATAATGGTGAGAATGATATAAATAGGCAAACAACAAAGATATCAACAGTAATTGTAGTAGGAATCATACATCTTTAGAATAATCACGTGCTTGGATAATTAGGCAAATAGATAAGTGAAAGATAAGATGAAATGCAACAGATGTAGAGGAAGATACATGTGCGTAAAGATTACTTGATTGACGCACACGCAAAGCAGTTAAAAGATAAGAAAATGAATAGATAAACAAGTGAGATAGGATGATTACATCCGATGAATAATGCATAAAACTGCACTCTAATTGCGCTGTATATATCTAGAATTACAAACGAAAGGAGATTAATTGGATATGGGCATGAGTCTGTGTGTGCAACAGAGCTCTTAAAAGCACTCGAAGTCCATCAGTATATTAAGCCCATGCAAAACAGCGACCTATGATGTATATCAAGAAGAAATAATTACGCAATTATAATTAAGATTGGTAAAAGTCTTGTGTAAACACTAAAGACTGATGGACGATGGGCGTTCAATAGGGCCGTAACGGAAATACAGGAAAAAAAAATTGTTGTAGAGTATGTATTCGTAAATAAATCACACACACACACACACACACAAAACACACACACAAAACACATAGCACACACACAAACACACACACAACACACACACAAAATACACAGAACACACACAGACACATACAAACATACATAACACACACAAACACACACACATACACACACACACACAACACACACAAAACACAAATTCACTCAACAATCATGATACAGAACGTATTTATACTTAAACACAAGGATATATTAATACTTGAATTTATATTCGCAATAGAGATTAAGCATATTCCAATCCCTTTCCGAGAATAAAATGATATCGAAGTAGTCTTTAACGCCGCCAACGGCTAGACGGTGATACAAACAAATGCTACTCGAGGGAAAACGAGGGACATTCTGTTTTTCATGTAATTTAGAAAGATCTCATTTATTGGATTTTTTTTTTTTTTTTTTTTTTTTTTTTTTTTGTTTTTTTTTTTTATTTTTTTTTTTTGGGGGGGGGGATCTGTGGTTCATTAGCCCCCCTCTCAAAAAAAACAAAAACAAAAAAAAAACGATGGTATACAAATGATACAAAATGTCTATATCTCTATAACTGTCTATCCATCTATCTATGTCTATTCATCTATCTTTAATATCTATAGTGGCTATTACTCTTTCCCTGTCTATGTATCTGTATCCGTTATTGGAATTTATCTCTTTCTCTCTGATAAGTTGAATGTCGATAAAAAATCATTACTTGAAAGATTTGATGTTCTTCTTTCAAGAAAATACATATCAAATAGAACACATAACTTTATCTTGATTGATTTTTTTTTTCATTTAGCTTCTCGATAACTGTTGTCGAAAAGAAAATACCTTTCTTATACATTGTCTTCTTTTTCTATTTCCCTTTATCGAGTTCTTACTTCCTCTCTCTCTCTCCTTCTTCCAATACCTTCATTTTTTTCTCTTCTTCACTTTCCCTCCTCTCTCATTAGTCCTAGCTTTCTTCTGCCTCTCCTTTGTGATTGGTGCCTTGAGTACCTTCAGCGATTGATTTTCCGACTCGTTCAAAATTACATTCATTCCTAGTTACAAATTGTAATCGTCGAACTTGATAGCTGTGGAGTAGAGTAGGGCGGGGGAGGGGATGGGGGACCCACGGGG
>BOPN01002554.1:42500-45000 GCA_017312705.2 Penaeus japonicus
TGGAGAGGAGAATAGACGAGTGGAGAGGAGAATAGACGAGTGGAGAGGAGAATAGACGAGTGGAGAGGAGAATAGACGAGTGGAGAGGAGAATAGACGAGTGGAGAGGAGAATAGACGAGTGGAGAGGAGAATAGACGAGTGGAGAGGAGAATAGACGAGTGGAGAGGAGAATAGACGAGTGGAGAGGAGAATAGACGAGTGGAGAGGAGAATAGACGAGTGGAGAGGAGAATAGACGAGTGGAGAGGAGAATAGACGAGTGGAGAGGAGAATAGACGAGTGGAGAGGAGAATAGACGAGTGGAGAGGAGAATAGACGAGTGGAGAGGAGAATAGACGAGTGGAGAGGAGAATAGACGAGTGGAGAGGAGAATAGACGAGTGGAGAGGAGAATAGACGAGTGGAGAGGAGAATAGACGAGTGGAGAGGAGAATAGACGAGTGGAGAGGAGAATAGACGAGTGGAGAGGAGAATAGACGAGTGGAGAGGAGAATAGACGAGTGGAGAGGAGAATAGACGAGTGGAGAGGAGAATAGACGAGTGGAGAGGAGAATAGACGAGTGGAGAGGAGAATAGACGAGTGGAGAGGAGAATAGACGAGTGGAGAGGAGAATAGACGAGTGGAGAGGAGAATAGACGAGTGGAGAGGAGAATAGACGAGTGGAGAGGAGAATAGACGAGTGGAGAGGAGAATAGACGAGTGGAGAGGAGAATAGACGAGTGGAGAGGAGAATAGACGAGTGGAGAGGAGAATAGACGAGTGGAGAGGAGAATAGACGAGTGGAGAGGAGAATAGACGAGTGGAGAGGAGAATAGACGAGTGGAGAGGAGAATAGACGAGTGGAGAGGAGAATAGACGAGTGGAGAGGAGAATAGACGAGTGGAGAGGAGAATAGACGAGTGGAGAGGAGAATAGACGAGTGGAGAGGAGAATAGAGAGAGAGAGAGAGAGAGAGAGAGAGAGAGAGAGAGAGAGAGAGAGAGAGAGAGAGAGAGAGAGAGAGAGAGAGAGAGAGAGAGAGAATTAACAATATCTACATAACTTTCAACACCATAAAGAATTTAGGATTCAGTATCATATCTATGACTTAATCGCCAACAACCAATGCTGTCTCTCTGTGCATCAAATAACACAGTCCCAGGGAAAGCTCTCATAAATTATCTATCTATCTATCTATCTATATCTATATCTATATCTATATCTATATCTATATCTATATCTATCTATCTATCTATCTATCTATCTATCTATATATATCTATATCTATCTATCTCTCTCTCTCTCTCTCTCTCTCTCTCTCTCTCTCTCTCTCTCTCTCTCTCTCTCTCTCTCTCTCTCTCTCTCTCTCTCTCTCTCTCTCTCTCTATCTATCTATATATATATATATACGAATGAACTAGAGTATAAGAGAACACTCTCTCAAATTATATATAAGTATAAAAAAGTGGATACAACAAGAGTATAATACCCAGTATATACATAGACAATTCCCTCCTCCAACATGCCCCCTCCCTCGCTGAACCGAGCGCACATAGAACCGGGTTACAGTAACAATTTCCTTGCATAAGAAACAGTTCCATTAAAAGCTCAACGTAAGCAGCTATTTGCCATTAAGGTAAGCTGCAATATTCGCTTATCGGAATACGTTAACCAATAGTTATTATTTACAATAGAAAACAAAATACTGCGACTAGGCATTGGTTCGCTGTGGCGTTATAGCATTCTGACGTGCAGGCATCTCCGTGGATTGTATGCTCGGGGAAACAAAAATGATAAGAATATGTAGCTAAGGGAAGTAATCCAAATATCTATCTGTTTATCGATGGATTAGGTTATCTGTTTATATATTTACCAATTAGGATACTATTCATTAAGCTCACACACACACACACACACACACACACACACACACACACACACACATTCTCTCGTCCTCTCTCTCTCTCTCTCTCATCTTTCTTTATCTACCACTATATCTACACATCGACTGGAATATCAGTCTATCTATCTACGTACTTACACATCTGCCTATCTAAGGTTCTATCTATCTAACTCTCGCTTACATGCAAGTAATTCAATAACATCATCCCTTTATTTTCCAGCTACTTTACTTTCTCTATATCCTTCCAATATATATCTTAAATGTTCACTTACATATTTGCCGCCCTCTCTACGCATTCAGATATACAGTTAAATATATGAACAAATTAGTAAGATGGGTACAAACAAATAATCAAATACGATAAATAAACAAACAAATGCATATATAGGTATATAAGTAGATATTGCTGTGATATTACATTATTCATTCACTACAGTTAGCAAAAATAGATATGTAAACAAATTAGTTACATATGTCAGAAAAAAAACGAATTAATTTCTGGTTAATTGGACATCCTGGAATTTGTATATGAGAAAAAAAGTAAATAAACAAGATTATACAACAATCTACTGGGAAAAAGGTACGAAGTATCATGAATGTATATCAACATTTGCGTTT
>BOPN01002554.1:146311-148811 GCA_017312705.2 Penaeus japonicus
TCGTACGTCCATCATATTATTAAAAGACGATTTTGAATATCTAATTTATCAAGACTGATTGAAAAGGAAAATATTTTCTTGATGTTTACATTGCAACTTGATAGCATTTCGTGTTTTCCAAAGAAGTTTTGAATTATGGATTCGTTGCGTGATTACTTTTGTCATTTTGGGATTTACGATTTCAAATGGATAATGTTGCATGAATATGAAATTATGACAATATAAAAGTGCAGCTGCTACTTTTTCAAAATTATTGGTCTGTATTTGTACGGTAAGTCACAACCTTTTGAGGAAGAACGTTAAAATGATATCAGATATTTAATTTGACGACCATTATTTCATCAGTGTTGTGTAGTTAAACATGGCAAAATATGACCGTAGACTTTTGTTCTTTTATTCCATTTCTAGAACAGATATGAATACAGAGGATGGATGCTGGTAAAGAATGCAGAAACAAAAAAAGAACTCATACAAGAAAAGATTCATAAAAAGCAAAACAGAAATACACCCGTTCGTCGGAGGCACTCTAGTAAATGTACACAGTTGAGTAAAGATAGATAGGGTGGATGTAAAGCGATCCTGAGAAAGATTAAATCACCATGAAGGAACAATAAACTCTGACAGTTGTCCTCTGTCTGTGTACATGGAAACAGATAAGAGATACGAGAACACAGGAGACCAAGAGAAATGAGATAAGAATGAAATCAATTTGGAGAGGGAGAAGGGCCTCCTTAATCAATGGTTTCTTGACAGAATCTATAGAGCCACAACGCTAATAGCATTCCGTCACTAGTAAATGATTGGGGACTATATGTAGTGAGGTATGAGGTAGCCTTTGTTTGAAGGTAAAATGTATATGCGATTTATGCCATTTATCGCAGTTTTTGCATAAGCCAAATCAACTGTTACATAATTAACGAGTTTCAAAGGCAATAGCACTCGCTGTATTGAAACATTTGTAGTGTATATATTATGTGTTGATTGATATAATTTGCCTGTGTAAAATGTGTGCATAGATATGCACTGTATATAGAATGTCTGGGCACTAGTGTTTGATATAATTTAAATGAATATATCTACTGTATAACACTGAGTATACCAGAATAATCTTATCAGATCGAAATAAATTATATCGTCTTATAGAGAAAGAAGCGAAGATCCAAGAATCATAGATTTCGATTTTGGTATATTCACGAAAGAGTGAAAAAAAAGAAAGAAAGAGAGAAAAGAAAAGAAAAAAAAACTATCCTTCACTTACGAGCCCCAAGACCGACCCAAAAAGCCTACATTTCATCACAAAAAATACGAAGCGGAAGAAGAAGGAAAAAAAAAAAAAAAAAAAAAAGAAAAAAAAAAAGAAAAGCGACCATTCACTCGTAAATTTCCAGATAAGAAAGACAGACAGATTCATCGGCCAGACAGACATCTCCGCTTCTTCATTCGTGTCGACAAGCGCGTTCCGAACAGTCTTCGCCTGAACGATAGACAGATGAGAGGAAGTAAAAAAAAAAAAAAAAAAAAAAAAAAAAAAAAAAAAAAAGAAGAAGAAGAAGAAGAAGAAGAAAAAGAAGTGAAGTACGGAAATGTTACGGGAGAAAGAGGGAGAGCGAGAAAGAGATAGAGAGATTAAAACATAGACAGTGTGACATGCATCAATGTCTTTGTCGTAATTTCAAACAAATTGGAGGAATTAAAAAAAGAAGAAAAACAGAAAAGAAAGATGTAGATATGGCCTACAACAAAATAGACACAACGATCAAGAGGAACAGAAAGCCAGGCAGAGGGACATGCACATATATTTTTATCTTTAACGCCCTTTTAGGAACTCAAGACAGATGAGAAAGGGCGAAAAAAATCCCCCCCCCCCCCCTATCTCTCTTTCTCTCTCTTTCTCTCTCTTTCTCTCTCTCTCTTGCCCCGCCCTCTCTCTCTTGCCACCCCCATCTTTCACTATCAGTCTCACTCTTTTTGTCATTTATCTCTCTTTATGCTCACAATCCCTCTTTTTTTCTCTTTATGTCTCTTTCCATCTGCCCATTTATTCCCGTATCCCTATTCCATCTCCCTCCATTACCTTCTCAAAAATCTTCCGTTCACTACCTTCGTTTTGCTGCCCTTATCTTCTCCCCCCCCCCCCCCCCCATCACCCGGATTTCCACCCCCTCCCCCCTATCTTATGCCACTATCATATCCTTCTCTACTACTTTTCTCTCTCCCGTCTTCCCACTCCGTTAGTTCTATTCCGTCCATCTCCCCTATCCCCCTTTCCTCCTCCTTCATCTATCTTCCCCCCCCCCCTCCCCATTTCCTCCCCACCATTCCCCCACCTCCTCTCCCACCCCTTCTCCATACTACCCGCTCCTTCGAACCCACATTTCACCCAGGCCCCACCCCTCGTCCTCCTTCCCCTCCCCTCATTTCCTCCCCTAGCCCCACTCCCCCCCCCACCTCTCTATTTTCCTCTTTCTCTCTCGCTCACGAAGTTTGATTACTCCTGAAG
>BOPN01002554.1:166311-168345 GCA_017312705.2 Penaeus japonicus
TATTAGAAAAAGGAGAATACAAATCATGCTCCATCCATATCAGAGAGATAGAAATATAAGAAAGAGAGAAAAAAAAGATAAGAGAAAAGACAAAATGGAATCAATCCTTTTTTTTACTTAATCACAAAAATACAACAAGAAACCTTCCATATTCCATTTTCTGTGCATGAAATAATCATAACGAAAGATTAGGCTACTAAACTAAATAGGTTCAGTATAGTGTATGATTCAGAGTATATTTCTTTTATGATTCATTTACATATCCAGTGTTCAATTATGGGATATACGTGGTTAGGATTATAAATCCAAAGGACAAGCTTGAATAAAAAAAAATGAAGAGAGTGATAGATAGATAGAGAAAAAAATGAATGAAAAAGTGAAGGAAAAAAATACTGAGAGAGAGTGAAGAAAAAATAAATTAGAAAAAAAGAAAAAAGAAAGAGAGAGAGAGAGAGAGAGAGAGAGAGAGAGAGAGAGAGAGAGAGAGAGAGAGAGAGAGAGAGAGAGAGAGAGAGAGAGAGAGAGAATATATATACATATGTATATGTATATGTATATGTATATGTAAATGTATATGCATATGTATATGTATATTCAGAGAGTGAGAGAGAGAGAGAGAGAGAGAGAGAGAGAGAGAGAGAGAAAGTAGAATGACGCTTTCCGCCCTTCCATCTTTACAGCAAATCATCTCCGACTCATACCTCAAACTACACAGAACCTGGCCAGGCTTTTCCCCGTGCATTAAAGCCAAGGGAAGAGAAAACAGAATTCCCAACCTTCCTACCGCTTACTGGAAGGCCGAAGATCCCGTCCGTTTGTCCATAACATCGTCAAGAGCTGATAATCAAGTCAACCCTGCATAAGTAACATGACATGGAGGAGACCAGAATCCGATGCTTCGCTATGTCCAGTTTGTGTTATGGCTTTCTGCTCTATGATCCATCCCTTTATTTATCTATCCTTTTTACGGATCGTTAGAGCGCATTGCACGAGGGCGTTATCTTGCAACTAGAGTTTGCTTGATGTCCTAAGGTTAAGGAATAGACGATGAATATGGAGTATGATCGCAGTTTACGAGCATTGAGAGAAGAAAAGCATCCGTATCTGAAAAGATAATTTGGGTTCGTTTTAGGCACTGCTCTGACTTTCTGATATTAGCGATTGGTTCAACACCTAAACTGAATGGGAAAATAATTTATGTATATATATATGTATGTATATATTATATATATATATATATATATATATATATATATATAGATAGATAGATAGATAGATAGATAGATAGATATAGATACATACATATATATATCTATATTTATATATATATATATATATATATATATATATATATATATATATATATATATATATATATATATATATATAAATACATACATGTATATATATATATATATATATATATATATATATATATATATATATATATATATATATATATACACATATATATATATGTATATATATATATATATATATATATATATATATATATATACATAAATATATATATATATATATGTATATATATATATATATATATATATATATATATATATATATATATATATATATATATATATATAAGAATAACTATATATGAATCAGCAAGTGGAGTAATAAACGAACAAAAAAGACCTCCAAACGGCGATTCAGTGCAAACGCCCCATGTCTGTGCTGCGGAAGGAGTGATGGCCCTCACCGCTTGAACGCGAGTTGTACTCCGACTCGAAAGCAATTTTGCTTTCGGTTTCTGCGCGAAGCCATCTCTCGATCTTGCACCGAGAAGGTTACCGTTCAAGCTTGGAAAAGCTTTCCGTTGAACAATTGTGCAACCCCCCCCCTCTCTCTCTCTCTCTCTCTCGCTCTTTCTCTACACACACATACTATATATACATATATATACATAGGATAAATAAGCATATATATATATATGTATATATATATATATATATATATATATATATATATATACATATATATATATATATATATATATATATATATATATAT
>BOPN01002554.1:198889-203256 GCA_017312705.2 Penaeus japonicus
CTCTCTCTCTCTCTCTCTCTCTCTCTCTCTCTCTCTCTCTCTCTCTCTCTCTCTCTCTCTCTCTCTCTCTCTCTCTCTCTCTCTCTCTCTCTTCCTCCCTATCTCTCTCACTCTCCCTCCTCTCTCTCTCTTACTCTCTTCCTCTTTCTCGTTTCATCCCACACGTTCTTCCTACTCTCTCCTAAACTACATATTCACAAACACAATCTATATATGAACAACTCCCCCCCCCCCCTATTCCCCCCAAGCTAGCATCACCAGACTATAGGCCTATCCGTCTATCACGTCATGTATAATGTCTTCGTTAGATCATATCCATTTTCCTTTAATACAACCTTCTTTTCATAATCATCCGTCTACTTACGTTCTCTCAATTTACCGCCTCCTATCGAGTTTCTTCTTTATCTCCAACTTTACCTTCATTTTTTTTCTATCATCACCGGCCTTTAATTGGCTTCCTATGTACACGACATGCCTTTTTTTCCCTTCTTCCTTCCCCTTGGCTTTTATCGTAAGGGAATAAATCATTCCTTGCTCTCTGTCTTTAATTATGCACGGCCTCTGTACCTCTATTCACTTTGGCTCCTCTCATGCTTTGATTATCATGTGGCGTAATTCATTTACGAAAGAGTATGGTTATTAGTTACTGTGGCAGCAGATGGGGGACTGATTGCGGTATATTCTACTATGGCTACTCCATATACTGTCTACCAAGAGCCTATGCCTGTTTTACCTTCTGCAAAACATCTATAGCACACACACACACACATACACCAAGTCTCCGTCATCTATCTATCTATCTATCTATCTATCTATCTATCTATCTATACACACACACATATATATACATACATATATATATATATATATATATATATATATATATATATATATATATATATATATATATATGTGTGTGTGTGTGTGTGTGTGTGTGTGTGTGTGTGTGTGTGTATATATATATATATATATATATATATATATATATATATATATATATAAATATATATATATATATATATATATATATATATATATATACATATATATATGTGTGTGTGTGTGTGTGTGTGTGTGTGTGTGTGTGTGTGTGCGTATATATATATATATATATATATATATATATATATATATATATATATATACATACACATATTGGTGTCTGTGTGTCTGTGTGCATGTGTGTGTGTGTGTGTGTGTGTTATAGATGTTTTACAGAAGGTAAAACAGGCATTGGCTCTTAGTAGACAGTATATGGAGTAGCCATAGTAGAATAACCAGACAGATGAACACGATAAAGGCACCAATGCCAATAATGATAGTAATAACTGAATAAAAATCACGAAACCAGGATGTTATGTAATAGTCCACTTTTACGTAAAGATCACCTCTTTTCTACATCAGTGCCTAAGTCGTATCTCTGATTTCTAACTGATAAACACGCAATCATGTTTTGGCATTTCGACTAGCTTTTTACTTTTGAAATGAAAACACATCAATCAAATCAAACTTTAAGTTGCAGACATGAACCGGATCACCGAGTTCGCTTAAATTAAGAAAAGAAAATGTTGATCACAAAGTTATCAACAAGGTATCACAAAAACGAGACCAAAGGAAACATGGATGAAATAATGTTGACTGAAATAGATGCAGGAAAACAAGTTGTTTACGCAAAGAGCGACCGATTTTATCACGTGAAAGGAAGAGTATCAAGGCCACACTGACAAAGGGCAAAGTGGTAAACGAAAATAATACAGATGTTCGGTTGGCAGGCAGAGAGACACACGGAACTCTCGCTTTCTCTCTCTCTCTCTCTCACTCTCTCTCTCTCTCTATATCTATCTCTCTCTCTCTCTCTTTCTTCATCTCTCTCTCTCCTCTCTGTTTCTGTCTCTGTCTCTCTCTCTCTTGACAGATCGCTATCCGTAAATATATCATGATGATAAACCACAGGGGTGCCAAAGGGCCCGTGCTATTCCTTTTATATTTGAACGATTTGCGTTTAATTAACAAGTTATATTTTAGAATACATGGTGTCTGCAGATGCCACAGCACTCTTGCACAGTGCTTATCTAACATAATGAATGTTGAACTACGAATGATAGGAAACTGGCTAATTGATTAACTCTAAAGGTGAAATAAATTCACGTACACAATACTGCACTTATATAAAACAATACATATCTTTAGCCACAGATTAACTACAGCTTAATACCCAAAATAATTGTTATTCAATATTTATTCAAATGTCTCGTTATTATTGTTGTTATTGCAAATCATTATCAATATATTATCATTAGTAGTATTATGATTTTCATATCCATTTTTTTTTATCATTTATATTGTTGCTACTGTCATTGTTATCATTACTTTTCTAGTTCATCAAGTCTTAAGAGTAATGCCTCCTCCTCCCTCCTGCCTCCTCTCTCCTCCTCCCTCCTGCCTCCTCCCTCCTCTCTCCTCCTCCATCCTCTCTCCTCCTCCCTCTTGCCTCCTCCTACCTCCTCTCTCCTCCTCCCTCCTCTCTCCTCCTCCCTCCTATCTCCTCCTTCCTCCTCCTCCCTCCTATCTCCTCCTCCCTCCACACTCCTCCTCCTACCTATCTTCTCCTCATTCCTGTCTCCTCCCTCCTCTCTATTCCACCCTCCTCTCTCCTCCTCCCTCCTGCCTCCTCCCTCCTCCCTCCTCCTCCCTCCTCTCTCTTCTCCTCCCTCCTCTCTCCTCCTCCTTCCTGTCTCCTCCCTCCACACTCCTCCTCCTCCTATCTCCTCCTCCTTCCTGTCTCCTCCCTCCTGTCTCCTCCCTCCTTTCTCCCTTCCTCCCTCCTCCTCCCTCCTGTCTCCTCCTCCTTCCTGTCTCTTCCCTCCACACTCCTCCTCCTTCCTATCTCCTTCTCATTCCTGTCTCCTCCCTCTTGTCTCCTCCCTCCTCTCTATTCCTCCCTCCTCTCTCCTCCTTCCTCCTCTCTGTCTCCTTCCTGTCTCCTCAGATCCTTCAGGAGGAGAGGCAGCTCGCACCATCATGTCACCTCTCCCGGAACTTGCTTTTTCGATTCTTTCTTTGTGTGTGTGTTTATTTAGCGAGGTAGAACGTGTGGGGAGGGATGGGGAGGGGGGGGGGGTCGGGAGGGGAGGAGATGGAGAAGGGGCGAGAGGGGAGGGTGCTGGATAATATGGGAAGGGACAGCGAAAGTGTAGAAGAGGAGAGGTGTGAGGGGGTGAAGGGAAGGGTGGCGGAAGGGTGAAAAAGAGGTGAGAGGGAAGGGTACATACACACACACACAACCACACACACATAGAAAAATACATAATCACACACACACACACATACAAACACACAGAATCACACACACACACACACACACACACACACACACAGACACACACACATACACACAAACATACATACAAAAACATACACACACACACAACCACACACACATACAAAAATACACAATCACACACACACACACAACCACACACATACAAAAATACACAATCACACACACACACACATACAAACACACACACACAGACACACACACACACACACAAACACACATACAAAAACATACACGCACACACACACACACACATACAAACACACACACACACACACACACACACACAATTACAAACAGGAGGATACAGAATACATGTTATTTACTCACGTCTCGAAAATGACCCATCATTCATCATCAAAATGCCACGGCGACATATTTCTTCACCTAAATATAACGATTAAAGGAATAAAGAATATGGAACGAAAAGAAATATGAAAATACGAAAAGAAGAAGAAAAACAGAGAAATAGGATGAACAAGAAGATGAAACTAGTTGGAGGAGAATAAAGAAAGAAAGAGTGAAAAGGAAAAAAAAAAAAAAAAAAAAGAACGAGGAAGATATGAATATGAATAGGAGAATGAAGATTGATAGATGGATGAATAGATTGGTTGATATAAAGTGTTGATGAAAAGAAGGAAAGAAGAAAGACAAACAGAGGAAGGTACAAGAAAAAGAGAAAGAAGAATAGGGAGATAAATAAAAAGGGAAGAAGAAGGAGAAGAATGTGAAATAGATCATGTCGAAAGATTAGTATATGAAGAAGTAGAAGAGGAAAAAGAATAAGAATAAGTAGGAGGAAGAGATAAAAAAAAAGATGAAAAAGGGAATAAAAGGGAAAAAAAGAAAAGAAAAAGAAAGATAAGAGGTTAAAAAGAATAAAGAAACTAGGATATTTATTACGGGGAAATTCTTCATAGCTTCAAAAAAAAAGTGTCTGTGAAATTGTAAAATGAGACTTAATTCCCAGTGATATCGTAGATAAAGGAACACGATGACAGGGTGGCGTGTCAGCTCGAAGGGGGGG
>BOPN01002555.1:15000-32500 GCA_017312705.2 Penaeus japonicus
ATCTTTAAATCATCACCATCGTCATCATAACTCGTCATCACCATTATCATTGTCGTGAATAAATAAATAAAAAATAATACAAATATATAAGATGAATATAGAAATTATACACACACACACACACACACACACACACACACACACACACACACACATATATTTATATTTATATATATATATATATATATATATATATATATATATATATATATATATATATATACATATATCTTTATACATATATATATATATATATATATATATATATATATATATATGTATGTATGTATGTATATACATACAAAAGATAAAGCTAAAATAATGACAGTAAAAGAAAAGCATCGAATCAAGTTTATTTTTTGTAATACTATCTAAGAATGAACAATCTCAAACGTAAACTGTGGTCGGGATAATGGAAGCCACATATTACTTCTTTCTCTTGCCCTTTGTGCGTTCTTTTTTCTCTTCTTTTTCTTTTTTGTCACCCACAGACAAACACAGGCACATACTCGCCCACTCTGAAACTAGCACAACGCCCATTTCAAGACAAACACACACGCGCAAACAAACAAACACGCGCAAACTCAGAAATAAACACAACAAATACACACACGAACACGCCCTAAAGACACAACGCCCATTCCAAAACATACTCAAGACACCTAGACAAAAAATAGACACACCCGTTCTGAAACAAACACACACCCACTCCGAAAAAGCCCCAAAAGACACACACCCACTCCGAAAACGCCCCAAAAGACACACGCCCACTTCGAAACAGACAACAAATACAACCACCCACTCGGAAACAAACACTTCAGACCCGGATGGGAAGTGGTTAACGAAAGACAATTATGTTTCACGTGGTCTACATCCGGTGAAATTTCGTACCCTGACACCTGTGAGTCATTTCTATGAGTAATTCAGGTTACCTTATTATTTCTGAGTGATTTAGACTATGACGTTATTCTGCCCATGATTTCTAGCACGGGCTAAATAAAGAAATTCTTACTTCGATCGTGGTTTCTAGAATCCTGGGATGATATTTGCACGATATTATTTAATCAATGTTTTTTATTGTTGTTTTTTTTTCGGCATTCGATTGCTTAATAAACTTTATGACTTAAATCTAGGGGGCTATATAGTGGGCAATTTCCCGGGAATCATTATTTTCATCGTAGTTAATTAATGGTCATTTCATAATAGAATTCATTACCTTCAGAATTATCATCACGTAATCATAACAACAAAACAAACCACCTAACGAGCACGCACCCTATGATTCCTAAAATATCAACAACAACCTCAAGTAAACAAAAGAGAATCGCCAAATTCTATTTCCACACATCGCCGGGTGTTTTTATGGGATCCGAAACCTCGTACGGATTCTCGGAAGATAAGGAGTCAGATTCCCGCCATAAATCTTGGACCAGGTCACGTGACGATGTTCGAATTCTTTTTTCCTTAACGGTTTTTAAGAATGATTATTTGTTTTACGTTTATTCCCTTCATCATCACAACTTTTCGTTGTTCGTTTCAGTAATCTCTTTTAACGAAGAGTTGGTGAAACTTGGTTGTTTCTTCCTCTTCCTGATAAGTACTTAGAGATTACAGGGTAGCTCTCCCACTGTTCTGAGTTTACTTTTCTTAAAGGTGTTGAATACGTCTTTCTCTCTGTCTGTCGATCTCTCTCTCTCTCCATCTACCTATTTTTCTTTCTCTGTCTCTCTCTTTCTCTTTTTCTCTCCTCCCTCCCTCCCTCTCTCTCCACCAACCCTCCCTCCCTCCTCCACCCCCTCTCTCTCCACCATCCCTCCCTCCTCCACCCCCTCTCTCTCCACCACCCCTCCCTTCTTCCCTCCACCCCCTCTCTCTCCACCATCCCTCCCTCCCTCCACCCCCTCTCTCTCCTCACTCCCCCCTCTCTCCTTCCCTCCCCCCACCCAATTTCTCTCCTCCACCCCCTCTTACTCCACCCTCCCTCCACCCTCTCTCTCTCTTCCCTCTTTCCCTCCCTCCGCAAGAGCACAAAGAAAGGGGGTTGATAAGTGAAAACCACAGAGAGCAACTCGGGGAAGCAAGGTCGGGAAATCACAGAGGACCACGAGGATGCTGATTGACTTATTCTTGCATGTAAACAAAAAGCACGTGTCACTCTTTGTTCTTATCATAACGTCCACTTGTGTTCTATACTTGATTTTGTATTCTATATACATACTGTGTTACAATGTCTTGACATGTCCTATACTATTATTTCATTAGAACTATTAGAACTTCGCAAAGAAAATTGTGGCAAGGATATCATTATCGATACCATTTTTCCTCCTATAAAACTATATAAAAAAAAAAAACTTCCTTTACATATCCTGCAAGCGAGCAGATCTGACTGCTTTGATCGAAAAGCTTTTCCAATTAAAACCACGTAAGAACATCTTTTGGAGACGAATTTCTACTTGCTCGAACCATAGCCTGATATTGGGTGTTGTCCCGCCCATAAGCGTATCGGTTGAGGTAAAGGGAAGGGGACTGGGCGAGGCTGTGCTTCTGCCGTCGATGGTTCTAATGAAGTCTTTTTATTCCCCTTTTATGGCTCTCTGGGGTCATTGGCGTATTCGGTCTAAATTCCCTTTCTCTCTCTCGAAGGAATGGCTCCGTTACCTAGGTTTATGTGAGTCATTTTTCCCCTTTGTCCCTTTTCCCTCTTTTCCTTGATTGTTTTTTTTTATTTTTACTTGTTTTTTCCCACTCCTTTTTTTATCCTATTTTTTTCTTTTTTTTTCTTTTTTTTTCTCTTTTTCTCTGTTTTCTAATCTCTCTGCATTTGTCTTTATTTGTATGTGTACATATTTGTATTTGCATATGTATATATTTCTCTCTCCTCTCTTTATCTGTCTGTCTCTATCTTTATTTCTGTTTCCCCCAATCCCCACCCGTTTACGCACCCTCTTTTTTTTCTTTCTCTCTCCCTCCCTCTCTCTCTCTCTCTCTCTCTCTCTCTCTCTCTCTCTCTCTCTCTCTCTCTCTCTCTCTCTCTCTCTCTCTCTCTCTCTCTCTCTCTCTCTCTCTCTCTCTCTCTCCCTCCCTTCCTCTTTTTCTCTCTCTATCTCTCTTCTCTACCACCTTCTTATCACATAGGGCCAGAACCTTCTAGAATCGCGGGCGGAGCGGTGAAATTTGTGAACGGGGCTGCCTCACGTAATGGCTTTCCTCCCACATTTGTTGAGTTAAACGCCACCGAGATTCCCAGGCACGTAGGATTGTCTGTCACAGAGAAGGGGTGTCTTTGCAGAGGCGTCACTCCCCCTCCCTCCTCGTCCTTCCCTCCTTACCCCTCTCTCTCTCTCTCTCTCTCTCTCTCTCTCTCTCTCTCTCTCTCTCTCTCTCTCTCTCTCTCTCTCTCTCTCTCTCTTTCTCTTTCTCTTTCTCTTTCTCTCTCTCTCTCTCTCTCTCTCTCTCTGTCTGTCTGTCTCTCTCTCTCTCTCTCTCTCTCTCTCTCTCTCTCTCCCTCTCTCTCTCTCTCTTTCTCTCTCTCTCTCTCTCTCTCTCTTTCTTTCTCTCTCTCTCCCTCTCTCTCTCTCTCTCTCTCTCTCTCTCTCTCTCTCTCTCTCTCTCTCTCTCTCTCTCTCTCACACACTCTCTCTCTCTCTCTCTCTCTCTCTCTCTCTCTCTCTCTCTCTCTCTCTCTGTCTGTCTCTCTTTCTCTCTCTCTCTCTCTCTCTCTCTCTCTCTCTCTCTCTCTCTCTCTCTCTCTCTCTCTCTCTCTCTCTCTCCCTCTCACTCTCTCTCTCCCTACCTCCCTCTCTCTCTCTCTCTCTCTCTCTCTCTCTCTCTCTCTCTCTCTCTCTCTCTCTCTCTCTCTCTCTCTCTCTCTCTCTCTCTCTCTCTCTCTCTCTCTCTCTCTCTCTCTTCCCCTTCCCTCCTTTTTCGATACCTGAACCCCCTTCTTCCTTCCTCTCGCCCTTCCCCTTCCCTCCCCACTCTAACTTTTAACGCCGCCTCCCCCCCCCCCTCTGAAAATCCTGCAATCAATCTCCTCCCCCCCCCTCCCTCTCCATCCTTGCCTCCAACGTCCTCTCCTCCCCTTCCCCTCCCCTCCACTCTTTTCATCACACTTTTCCCCCCTCCTTCTAACAACCTACCCTCTCCTTCCTTCCCCATCCCTGCTTTCAACACCTCCCCTCCCTCCCTCCCCCTCCTCTCTTCCCTCCCCCTCCTCCCCTACCCTCCCTCTCCTCCCACCCTCCCTCCTCCCCCCCACCCTCTCCTCTCTCCCTTCACCCTCTCCCCCCTCCCTCCCCCTCCCCCTCCCCCCCCTCCCCCTCCCCTCCTCCCCCCCCCCCTCCTCTCAACACCCTCCCCCTCCTCCCTCCCCTCCCTCCCCTACCCTCCCTCCCCTCCCTCCCTCCTCTCCAACACCCTCCCTCCCCCTCCCCCTCTCCAACACCCTCCCCTCCTCCCTACCTCCTCTCAGCACCCCCTCCCTCCTCCCCCTCCCCTCCTCCCTCCTCTCAACACCCTCCCCTCCTCCCCCTACCACCCTCCTCTCAACCCCCCCTCCCCCTCCCCCTCCCCCTCCCCCTCCTCTCCCCTCCCCCTCCCCCTCCTCCTCCCCCTCCCTCCCCCTCCTCTCCCCTCCCCTCCCCTCCCCTCCCTCCCCCCCTCCCCTCCCCTCCTCTCAACACCCTCCCCTCCTCCCCTACCCTCCTCTCAGCACCCTCCCTCCTCCCCTCCCCTCCCCTCCCCTCCTCTCAACACCCTCCCCTCCTCCCCTACCCTCCTCTCAGCACCCTCCCCCTCCCTCCCCTCTCAACACCCTACCCTCCTCTCAACACCCTCCCCCCTCCCCTCTCCTCCTCCTCTCCTTCCCTCCCCTCCCCTCCTCTCCCCTCCCCCCCCTCCCCCCCCCTCCCCTCCCCCCCTCCCCCCCCTCCCCCCCCTCCCCTCCTCCCCTCCCCTCCCCCAACGCCTCATGCGCCATTTTGGTGGTTGAATTTCATGTCATCCTGTCCTTTTTTATTATTATTTTATCGGTAACAGCTGAAATAAACTTTCCGGTTATGTTCCCTTTTCCCTTTTCCCTTTTCCAGGGATCTGTAAAAAAAACTTCGGTGTTGATAATAGTGATTTTAAATGATATCATGTGATTTGATCTCTTTTTTTGTTATAGCATCCCCCCTCCCCGTAACACCATATGATAATTACCCTTTTATACACAAAATATTACTAGAATAAAAGAAAAAGGAAAAAAAAAGAAAAAATCAAAAGCCACAAACGACCAGGATCAACCATACCTAGAACTCAATTCATCCCATTTCTGTGTCAGGCACAAATCCGCCAGACACCTGTAATCATTAATTACCCCGCGCCACCTTTCACACCAAGTTTTGTTCTTCGTTTTCTATAACGTTTTGTTCTTCGTTTTCTGTAACGTTTTGTTCTTCGTTTTCTATAACGTTTTGTTCTTCGTTTTCTGTAACGTTTTGTTCTTCGTTTTCTGTAACGTTTTGTTCTTCGTTTTCTGTAACGTTTTGTTCTTCGTTTTCTATAACGTTTTGTTCTTCGTTTTCTATAACGTTTTGTTCTTCGTTTTCTATAACGTTTTGTTCTTCGTTTTCTGTAACGTTTTGTTCTTCGTTTTCTATAACGTTTTGTTCTTCGTTTTCTGTAACGTTTTGTTCTTCGTTTTCTATAACGTTTTGTTCTTCGTTTTCTATAACGTTTTGTTCTTCGTTTTCTATAACGTTTTGTTCTTCGTTTTCTGTAACGTTTTGTTCTTCGTTTTCTATAACGTTTTGTTCTTCGTTTTCTGTAACGTTTTGTTCTTCGTTTTCTATAACGTTTTGTTCTTCGTTTTCTGTAACGTTTTGTTCTTCGTTTTCTATAACGTTTTGTTCTTCGTTTTCTGTAACGTTTTGTTCTTCGTTTTCTATAACGTTTTGTTCTTCGTTTTCTGTAACGTTTTGTTCTTCGTTTTCTATAACGTTTTGTTCTTCGTTTTCTGTAACGTTTTGTTCTTCGTTTTCTATAACGTTTTGTTCTTCGTTTTCTGTAACGTTTTGTTCTTCGTTTTCTATAACGTTTTGTTCTTCGTTTTCTGTAACGTTTTGTTCTTCGTTTTCTATAACGTTTTGTTCTTCGTTTTCTGTAACGTTTTGTTCTTCGTTTTCTATAACGTTTTGTTCTTCGTTTTCTGTAACGTTTTGTTCTTCGTTTTCTATAACGTTTTGTTCTTCGTTTTCTGTAACGTTTTGTTCTTCGTTTTCTATAACGTTTTGTTCTTCGTTTTCTGTAACGTTTTGTTCTTCGTTTTCTATAACGTTTTGTTCTTCGTTTTCTGTAACGTTTTGTTCTTCGTTTTCTATAACGTTTTGTTCTTCGTTTTCTGTAACGTTTTGTTCTTCGTTTTCTATAACGTTTTGTTCTTCGTTTTCTGTAACGTTTTGTTCTTCGTTTTCTATAACGTTTTGTTCTTCGTTTTCTGTAACGTTTTGTTCTTCGTTTTCTATAACGTTTTGTTCTTCGTTTTCTGTAACGTTTTGTTCTTCGTTTTCTATAACGTTTTGTTCTTCGTTTTCTGTAACGTTTTGTTCTTCGTTTTCTATAACGTTTTGTTCTTCGTTTTCTGTAACGTTTTGTTCTTCGTTTTCTATAACGTTTTGTTCTTCGTTTTCTGTAACGTTTTGTTCTTCGTTTTCTATAACGTTTTGTTCTTCGTTTTCTGTAACGTTTTGTTCTTCGTTTTCTATAACGTTTTGTTCTTCGTTTTCTGTAACGTTTTGTTCTTCGTTTTCTATAACGTTTTGTTCTTCGTTTTCTGTAACGTTTTGTTCTTCGTTTTCTATAACGTTTTGTTCTTCGTTTTCTGTAACGTTTTGTTCTTCGTTTTCTATAACGTTTTGTTCTTCGTTTTCTGTAACGTTTTGTTCTTCGTTTTCTATAACGTTTTGTTCTTCGTTTTCTGTAACGTTTTGTTCTTCGTTTTCTATAACGTTTTGTTCTTCGTTTTCTGTAACGTTTTGTTCTTCGTTTTCTATAACGTTTTGTTCTTCGTTTTCTGTAACGTTTTGTTCTTCGTTTTCTATAACGTTTTGTTCTTCGTTTTCTGTAACGTTTTGTTCTTCGTTTTCTATAACGTTTTGTTCTTCGTTTTCTGTAACGTTTTGTTCTTCGTTTTCTATAACGTTTTGTTCTTCGTTTTCTGTAACGTTTTGTTCTTCGTTTTCTATAACGTTTTGTTCTTCGTTTTCTGTAACGTTTTGTTCTTCGTTTTCTATAACGTTTTGTTCTTCGTTTTCTGTAACGTTTTGTTCTTCGTTTTCTGTAACGTTTTGTTCTTCGTTTTCTATAACGTTTTGTTCTTCGTTTTCTATAACGTTTTGTTCTTCGTTTTCTGTAACGTTTTGTTCTTCGTTTTCTATAACGTTTTGTTCTTCGTTTTCTGTAACGTTTTGTTCTTCGTTTTCTGTAACGTTTTGTTCTTCGTTTTCTATAACGTTTTGTTCTTCGTTTTCTATAACGTTTTGTTCTTCGTTTTCTGTTTCCTTTTATTCTTGCGCGTTTATTTGGTGATATTTCTCTTGTTTCCTTTGTTTATTTGTTTGGTATTTGCTTTGTTTATTTGTTTGTTATTCCTTATTTGTTTTATTCATTGTTTGTCCTTTTATTTACCATTGTGTTTTTACCTTGTTTAGCATCATAGTTCCATAGAAATTAACATAAGCAAAAGGAAAAGGTATACCGGTAGTTGCAGAAAGCGTGAGAAAGAGAGAAAGAGAGAGAGAAAGAGAGAGAGAAAGAGAGAGAGAGAGAGAGAGAGAGAGAGAGAGAGAGAGAGAGAGAGAGAGAGAGAGAGAGAGAGAATAAGAAAGAGAGGGAAAGTAATAGAGAAAGAGAAAAAAAGCAAACAGCCATAGCGGTATCCCGATCAATGTGAAAATCAACAACAGCAAGAAAATGATAATTCAAAAGGGAAGTACGAGGAGAAAAAAAAAACGAGATTACATAGAAATACCATCAACCGAGAGCGAATAAAGGGATAAAACGATACAATGAAAGGACAGCAGAACAATTTAGTGGATAAATGGCAAGATAAAAGCACAACGAAGAAAGGGATAACAAGCGTAAGGAGAACTCGTTGAAAGGTTTTAAGGAAGGAGAAAAACAAGGCAAGAGTGATCGAGAAACGAGGGCCGAGGAAGGATAAAAGCGTCTTATAAACTCGACTTGTCTTGCCATTCCATTAGTTAATTAATCCTAACAAATTCTAGATCCTGGGGTTCCTTACGGTTTCTTTGTTTGTTTGTTTTTTAGATGTGTTTGTTATTTTCTTTTCCTTTTCAAACACGGACAAAGGTTAGTAGGATGACTTTGAAATCATTTGTTCAGAGGGAAGGGACACAATAGTGTAACCGCCACGAACAACAAAGTATTTCTCGTTATTATTTTTTTAACCCGTTTTCTTTCCGCAGGCGTGATGGCGAGGGAGGGAGGGTAAACTGGCACAAACTGCAGTTTTCGGATTCTGTCCCCCCCACCCCCCCACCTTGCAGTCGTTATCATCGTCGATTTCTCAACTTCTTTCATCACTGTCTTTCTCTCTTTTCTGTCTCTCTATAATTCACTCCTCCCTGTCTCTCTCTCTCTCTCCTTTCTCTCTCTCCCTGTTTTTCACCCTTCTCTTTCTTTCTCTTTCTCTCTCACTAATTTTCTCTCCCTATCTCTCTCTCTCTCTCTATTTATCTCTCTCTCTCTCTCTCTCTCTCTCTCTCTCTCTCGCTCGCTCTCTCTCTCTATCTCTCTCTCTCTCTCTCTCTTTATTTCTCTCTCTCTCTCTCTCTCTCTCTCTCTCTCTCTCTCTCTCTCTATCTATCTATCTATCTATCTATCTATCTATCTATCTATCTATTTATCTATCTATCTCTCATTCTCTCGCTAACTCTCTTTCTCTCTCTCTCTCTCTCTCTCTCTCTCTCTCTCTCTCTCTCTTTCTCTCTCTCTCTCTCTCTCTCTCCCTCTCCCTCTCCCTCCCCTCCCTCTCTCCCCCTCTCTCTCTCTCTCTCTCTCTCTCTCTCTCTCTCTCTCTCTCTCTCTCTCTCTCTCTCTCTCTCTCTCTCTCTCTCTCTCTCTCTCTCTCTCTCTCTCTCTCTCCCTCTCTCTCTCCCCCCCTCTCCCTCTCTCTCTCTCTCTCTCTCTCTCTCTCTCTCTCTCTCTCTCTCTCTCTCTCTCTCTCTCTCTCTCTCTCTCTCTCTCTCTCTCTCTCTCTCTCTCTCTCTCTCACCCTCTCTCTCTCTCTCTCTCTCTCTCTCTCTCTCTCTCTCTCTCTCTCTCTCTCTCTCTCTCTCTCTCTCTCTCTCTCTCTCTCTCTCTCTCTCTCTCTCTCTCTCTCTCCCTCCCTCCCTCTCCTCTCTCTCTCTCTCTCTCTCTCTCTCTCTCTCTCTCTCTCTCTCTCTCTCTCTCTCTCTCTCTCTCTCCCACTCCCTCTCCCTCTCTCTCTCTCTCTCTCTCTCTCTCTGTCTCTCTCTCTCTCTCTCTCTCTCTACTCGCAATAAGCGTTATGTGGCTGTAGCCATAAAATAGCCTTGCCAGCTGGCTGCTTGTAGCAGCAGCCAATGACCATTAACATGACTGTGTTCATGGCGGTAAAATGACAATGGCAAGCCAATATGGCGTCGTGGCTGCCCGTGTGGCGCTGCAGCGCCTGCCGCGCCCGCCATACGCCGCCGCCACGCCCGCTCCGCCGCTTCGCCGCTGCTGCCTGCTGCCGCTGCAACCGCGCGCGCGCCGCATGTAAACAGCGCCGCCGCCGCCGCCATAACAACCGCCAGCCATAAAGCCGCCGCCCATGTATATATTCTTATATGTACAATATATGCCATTATAACGCGTATATGCAGCATACACTGTATGAACATATATATATGAACAGTGGATGGAGTCATCGGATCAACTCGGTCGGATACTGGTGACTCACTTTCTTAACCCGCTGTGCTGGCGCATAATTACTCCCTAGATTAAGTCTGGACGAATTATCAATATTGCATGGAGGAACAGAGGGAAGGAGGGTGGAGGAAGGAGGAGGGAGGGAGGAGGAACAGAGGAGGGGGAGGAGGAGAGGAGGAGGAGAAGGAATTTCGAGAGGGGAGGAGGAAGGAGGAGAGGGGAGGAGGGAGGAGGGAGGAGGGAGGGAGGGGAGGGAGGGACTGGAGGAAGGGGGATGGAGGAAGGAAAGGAGGAGGAGGAGGGGAGGGAGGGAGGAGACTGAAGGGGGGATGGAGAGGAGGGAGGAGGGAGGAGGCTGGGAAGGGGATGGAGGAAGGGAGGAGGAGGGAGGGGAGGGGGAGGAGGAAGGAGGAGGAGGGAGGGGAGGAAGGAGGTGAAGGGGGATGGAGGAAGGAGGAGGGAGGGGAGGGAGAGAGGAGGAGGAGGAGGAGGGAGGAGGAACGAAGGAAGGGGGGATGGGAGGAAAGGAGGGAGGGAGGGAGGAGGAAGGAGGAGGAGGGAGGAGGAAGGACAAGGCTGAGAGGGGGGAGGTGGAGGAAGGAGGAGGAGGAGGGAGGAGGAGGAAGGAGGAAGGAGGGAGGAGGAAGGAGGAAGGAGGAGGGGCTGAAGGAAGGATGGAGGAAGGAGGGAGGAGGGAGGAGGGAGGGAGGAAGGAGGAAGGAGGGAGGAGGGAGGGAAGGAGGCTGAGGAAGAGGTGGAGGAAGGAGGAAGGAAGGGAGGAGGGAGGGGCTGAAGGGGGTGGAGGAAGGGAGGAGGGCTGAAAGGAAGGGGATGGAGGAAGGAGGAGGAAGAGGAGGGGAGGAGAGCAGAAGAGGGGTGAAGGGAAGGAGGAGGAGGGAGGGAGGAGGAAGGAGGAGGAGGAAGAGGAGGAAGGAACAGAGGAAGGGGGGGTGGAGGGAAGGAGGAGGAGGAAGGGGGAGGGAGGGAGGAACAGAGGGGTGGAGGAAGGAGAGGAGGGAGGGAGGGAACACTGAGAAGGGGGATGGAGGAAGGAGGGAGGAGGAGGAGGGGAGGAGGAACAGAGGAAGGGGGTGGAGGAAGGAGGGAGGGGAGGGAGGGAGGGAGGGAGGGGAGGGAGGAACAGAGGAAGGGGGTGGGAGAAGAAGGAGGAGGAGGAAAGGGGAGGGAGGGAGGAACAGGGAAGGGGATGGAGGAAGAGGAGGAGGAGGAGGGGAGGAGGGAGGAACAGAGGAAGGGGGTGGAGGAAGGAGGAGGAGGGGGAGGGAGGGAGGGGAAGGAGGAGGGAGGGAGGGAAGGAGGGAGGGAGAGAGGAAGGGAGGGAGGGGGGTGGAGGAAGGAGGAGGAGAGGAAGGGAGGGAGGGAGGGAGGAACAGAGGAAGGGGGGTGGAGGAAGGAGGAGGAGGGAGGAAGTGAGGGGAGGGGAGGGCAAGAGGGAAGGGGGGATGGAGGAAGGAGGAGGAGGGAGGGAGGGAGGAACAGAGGAAGGGGGGTGGAGGAAGGAGGAGGGAGGAAGAGGAGGGAGGGGAGGAACAGGGAAGGGGGATGGAGGAAGGAGGAGGAGGGGGAGGGAGGAGGGAGGAACAGAGGAAGGGGGGTGGAGGAAGGGGGAGGGGAGGGGAGGGGAGGGAGGGGAGAGGAGGGAGGGAGGGGAGAGGAGGGAGGCAGAGGGAAGGGGGTGGAGGAAGGAGGAGGAGGAAGGGAGGAGGGAGGAACAGAGGAAGGGGGGTGGAGGAAGGAGGAGGAGGGAGGGAGGGAGGGGAGGAGGAGGGAGGGAGGGAGGGAGGAAGAGGAAGGGGGTGGAGGAAGGAGGAGGAGGGAAGGGAGGGAGGGAGGAACAGAGGAAGGGGGTGGAGAGGAGGAGGGAGGAGGAGGGAGGGGGAGGGAGGGAGGGGCAGAGGAAGGGGGATGGAGGAGGAGGAGGAGGAGGAAGAAGAGGAAGGGGAGGTGGAGGAGGAGGAGGAGGAGGAGGGAGGGAGGAAGGAGGAGGAGGGAGGGAGGGAGGGAGGAACAGAGGAAGGGGGGGTGGAGGAGGAGGAGGAGGAGGAGGGAGGGAGGGAGGAAGGAGGAGGAGGAGGAGGAGGGGGGAGGGAGGAACAGAGGAAGGGGGGTGGAGGAAGGAGGAGGAGGGAGGGAGGGAGGAACAGAGGAAGGGGGGTGGAGGAAGGAGGAGGAGGGAGGGAGGGAGGGAGGAACAGGGAGAGGGGGTGGAGGAAGGAGGGGGAGGGAGGGAAGAAGGGGGAGGGAGGAGGAACAGGGAAGGGGGTGGAGGAAGGAGGAGGAGGGAGAGAGAGGGGGAGGGAGGGAGGGAGGAAGGGGGAGGAGAAGGAGGAGGAGGAGGAGGAGGGGAGGGGGGAGGAGGAGGGGAGGGAGGGGGGGGGGAGGGAGGGAGGGGGGGAGGAGGAGGGGGGGGGAGGGAGAGGGAGAGGGAGGGAGAAGGAGAGGGAGGGGGAGGGAGGGAACAGAGGAAAGGGGGTGGGAGGAAGGAGAGGGAGGAAGGGAGGGAGGAACAGCAGAGGAAGGGAGTGCGGAGGAAGGAGGAGGAGGGGAGGGAGGAGGAGGAACAGAGGGAAGGGGGTGGAGGAAGGAGGAGGAGGGGGGGAGGGAGGAACAGAGGAAGGGGGTGGAGGAAGGAGGAGGAAGGAGGGAGGAGGAGGAACAGAGGAAGGGGGTGGGGAGGGGAAGGAGGAGGAGGAAGGAGGGAGGAACAGAGGAAGGGGAGGAGGAGGAGGAGGAGGAGGGAGGGGAGGGGAGGGGAGGAACAGAGAGGAAAGGGGGGTGGAGGAAGGAGGAGGAGGGAGGGAGGGAGGAACAGAGGAAGGGGGGTGGAGGAAGGGGGAGGAGGGGGGAGGGAGGAACAGAGGAAGGAGGGTGGAGGAAGGAGGAGGAGGGAGGGAGGGAGGAACAGAGGAATGGGGAAGGAGGGAGGGAGGGAGGGGAGGGAGGGGAACAGAGGAAGGAGGAGGGGAGGGAGGGAGGAACAGAGGAATGGAGAGGGGGAGGAGAGGGGAGGAGGGAGGAGGGAGGGAACAGGGAGAGGGGGTGGAGGAAGGAGGAGGAGGGAGGAGGGCAGAGGGGAGGGAGGGAGGGAGGAACAGAGGAATGGAGGAAGGAGGAGGAGGGGAGGGGAGGAGGAACAGAGGAAGGGGGTGGAGGAAGGAGGAGGAGGAGGGAGGGGGAGGAACAGGGAATGGAGGAGGAAGGAGAGGAGGGAGGGAGGGAGGGAGGAAGGGAGGAGGAGGAGGGAGGAGAACAGAGGAAGGAGGGTGGAGGAAGGGGGGGGAGGAGGGAGGGAGGGAGGGAGGGAGAGGAGGGGGAATGGAGGAAGGAGGAAGAGGGAGGGAGGAGGAAGGGAACAGAGGAAGGGGGGTGGAGGAGAGGAGGAGGAGGGACAGGGGAAGGGATGGAGGAAGGAGGGGAAGGGGAGAGAGGGTGGGGGAGAGTGGGTAGGGGAAGGGAAGGGAACTGTGGAGGGAGGTAGAGAAGATGGGGAGTTGAAGGGGGAGGTAGAGGGGACAGAGGAGGGAGGATAAAAAGAAGAGGTAGAGGAGGAGGGGGACGTAAGGGAAGAAGAAAGGGGGACAGACAAACAGTAGAGGAAAGGGTGGGGAGACATGGATGGGGGAGGCAGGGGGGGAGGGGGATAAGGGGAGGAATGAGAGGGCAGAAGCAGAAAAAGGGATAAGGTAGTGAAGGAGACGAGGGGTGAGGGGGAAGGGGAAGAAGAGGGGCAAAGATGGAGGGGGGCGCTGGGGGGGGTGAAGTGGCAGAGGGGGGCGCTGGGGGGGGGGTGAAGTGGCAGAGGGGGGCGCTGGGGGGGGGGTGAAGTGGCAGAGGGGGGCGCTGGGGGAGGGGGTGAAGTGGCAGAGGGGGGCGCTGGGGGGGGGGGTGAAGTGGCAGAGGGGGGCGCTGGGGGGGTGAAGTGACAGAGGGGGGCGCTGTGTGGGGGGGGGGGTGAAGTGGCAGAGGGAGGCAGGGGTTACCCAACAACAATTACCAGGTTACGACCACGACGACGCAATAAGGGGAGAGAGCAGGCGCGAAATGTGAGGCCCCGGTTTAAGGTTCAATTTGGGTGAAATGGCTGTTGGAGAGAACTGTTTATGCTGTGCTATAATACGCAAGCATACGATCATGTAGAGGAATGAACAGGGGGAACAAACAGATGAGCTCGTTGAGGTATATATGAGATCAGATTCTCTATGTTTTCTCTATGTATCTATTATCCTCTCTCTCTTTCTCTCTCTATATATATACATATATCTATATATCTCCTTTATCTCTTTAACTTTCATCCTTTCACACCACCTTTGTCTCTTTCTTATTTATACACACATACACTCACAAAGTCAAACACACAGACACACACACACACACAAACACACACACACACACACACACACACACACAGATGCAACAAATGCCGACCGAGAAGCGCAGTCACGGCGATAGAGGGAGGGAAGGGAAGGGGAGGGGGGGGGGGATTCCCGTTTCCTGTGAAATACACACTGGATATTCCCTGCGAGTAAACAGATAAATTCTTTGGCGGGTTTATCCTGACTCTCTCGGGGTAATCTTCATGCGTCAGGCTATACATCTAACCCCTGGGTTAACATTTCCTTCCAGGAGCTTACAAGCCAAATATTTCATTAATGTCAAGCAGATTCATCTTATATCATTCACCCCAGAAAGAGAGGCGGATGAGAGAAAGAGAGAGAGAGAGAGAGAGAGAGAGAGAGAGAGAGAGAGAGAGAGAGAGAGAGAGAAAGAGAAAGAGAAAATGAAAGTGAAAGAGAGAGAGAGAGAGAGAGAGAGGGAGGGAGAAAGAGAAAGAGAAAGAGAGAGAGAGAGAGAGAAATAGGGACAGATAGAATGAGAAAGAGAGACAAAGTGAGAAAGACAGAGAGAGAGAGAGAGAGAGAGAGAGAGACAGACAGACAAACGGAAGAAGAAAGAGAGAAAAATAAAAACAAAAACAGAAAAGACAGACAGAGAGAGAGAGAAAGAGACAGATACAGAGGCAAGCAGACAGAGACGGAAGAAAGAAGAAAAAGAAAGAGAAAAATAGAAAGTGATAATCCTTCCAAGATTGCAAACGGCTGCAAACAGCATTACACGAACGCAGTTACAAGAACGGGTGTGTATCACAACATTAACGTCGAGGCGAAGGTCTGTGGATGATTTATTCCTCACAGCCGAGTTAATTCCCGGCGATTTTTGCCATTCTTCATCGAAACGACTTATATCGCCCTGTTCTTCCTCATTTCAGGAATGTGAGTAATGCAGAGAACATATGAAGAGAGCTTTATCCGAGGAGATAACAGATGTTTTGGCTTGGTCGTATCTGCTATCTTTTTGGGGGGAGGAGGGAGGGGGCAGGAGGGAGGGGGGAGGATGTTTAGAGAAAATTATAGAATGAAAAACATCGTGATTGCGCTGATGTTAACTATAATGGTATTGATGATAATGATAGGAAAGTTTTGATGGTGATTTTCTTTTAGTTAATTGATATGCTCATCATTAAAACTGTTTATGGCGACGGTAATAAGGTTTAAAAAAAACTGATGAAATGTTCATAAAGTGGTAACAAGACTCGTGCCACGCTGAATTTATGCATAGTATTTTGTTTTCTCTTATGATAAAGTAATCATAAACGTTGAGGAGCTGTGATAATGATAATGGTAACACTGTAATGATACTGAAAATTATAATGATAATGATAACACTGTAATGATACTGATAACACTGTAATGATACTGAAAATTATAATGATAATGATAACACTGTAATGATACTGAAAATTATAATGATAATGATAACACTGTAATGATACTGAAAATTATAATGATAATGATAACACTGTAATGATACTGAAAATTATAATGATAATGATCATCATCATCATGATATCAATAAATCAAAAAGAATTTGGATTAAAAGGAGAATAGCACTGCCAACAAGAGTGATAGTGAGAATAATGATGATAATAAAGATAATGATAATAATGATGATAATTATAGTGATAATGATGACAATAACAATACTGATAATAATAATTATAATGATGATAATGATATTAATGGTAATAATAATGATAACGATGATAAGGATGATAATGATAATAATCCGCCGTAAAAAATGATTGAAAAAATACCATTCACTGATAACTGTCTCTTTTCAAGATTAGATGAAAATAAGTTCATGATATTAGGAAGTTAACCATGACAATCATAAGATGATAATAATTATTTTGTTTTTAGCTTTGACAGACAGATACTTTTAAAACTCCCGCCAAAAATCACAGCAGAGATAACGGATTTCGCGCAAAGCTTTAAATGGCCGTGTATTTACATATCCCGGATTATATTATGCCGTTGTCACTCGGTTCCCAGTTTATTCTGATTTCGATTAATGATTCATCAAAATTCAAATGCTAAGCTCAGAGCAATATCATCAAACATTGAAAACTTATCATAAAGGCAAGTTTTGCGATATACATATACATATACATACACATACATACACACACATATATTTCTCTACATGTGTGTGAATGTGCAGTCTCAGCATTCATGTGTTCGTGTATCTTTTTACCATCTGTTCCTAATAGCAAATTCTTATCTTGGGAATAACTTAGAGGTCATCACACGAAAGGTGGAATTCGCACACGAGAGATATAGATTCGCTATGGTTTAGTATTTAAAAGTTTTCTGAGGGGTATACGATACTGTTTGTGTGGAAAAAAAGAGGTTCAGATATGTCTCCGAAGCTGTGATGAGAAACAATATGATTACATAGTCAGAAAAAAAGATAATACAAATAGCTTTATAAACGCAGACAGAGACGACATGGTACCTGTTGACAATATGAAGCTGAAGACGGGGCCAAAGTATGTGTATGTGTAGTGTGATGTCCTTGTCAACCCAGGGGCCCCGTCCCAGTTCAAGTCCAGGTGTAAACGTTTTTGCCCTCCCTTGATGCTGGCCAGGGAGACAAGCGCTAAGGGCCTGGCTAACCCCAGTCAATTCAAAACCCCCGAAAGTGATAGCGTAGGGGGGGGGGGGAGTGAGTTTGAATCAGTTACATGGGTGTATTCCAGCGTGACAATCTTTTTTTTCTGATGTTCAGCCTAATAAAACAAATTTCTAAAACTGATTGAAAGATACTAAAAAAAAAAAGAAAAAAGAAAAAAAAGTGCAGAAGGCATTTGAAATTATTAAAGCTGCCGTATACTAAAACTAAAGAAAACATACTACACATCTGGCCGAAGGGCTTACCAGTAATAAAGGCTAGATCAGCAAGTCCGACGCCACTGCTGGAGGCTTCAGAATCACAAACTTAAAATCTAAATACGGCAGAGAAAAGAAAGTTCGGTGTAATAAAAAAAATAAAAATAAAAAAAACACTCACCTCCTACTTCGAAGTATAAAAGTAAAAGTAAAAGGATTCCAATCAGGTTCAATTTAAAAAGCACTGATTAAATTATTTAATAAAAATATTCTTTTAGATCACGTCCAGCTCCAAAGCAAAGAATGTCAGGCAC
>BOPN01002555.1:55000-57500 GCA_017312705.2 Penaeus japonicus
AGGGAGGGATGGGAAGGAGTTAGGGGAAGGGGAGGATGAAGGAGTTAGGGGAAGGGAGGATGGGGAAGAGGTTAGGGAAGGGAGGATGGGAAGAGGTTAGGGGAAGGAGGATGGGAAGGAGTTAGGGGGAAGGGAGGATGGGAAGGAGTTAGAGGGAAGGGGAGGATGGGAAGGAGTTAGGGGAATAGAGGATGGGGAAGGAGCTAGGGGGAAGGAGGATGGGAAGGAGTTAGGGGGAAGGGAGTGATGAAGGGAGCCAGAGGAAGGAGGGATGGGGAGGGAGCAGGGGGAAGGGAGGGATGGGGAAGAGGTTAGGGGAAGGAGGATAAGGAGTTAGGGGGGAAGGGAGGATGGGAAGGAGTTAGGGGGAAGGGAGGATGGGAAGGAGTTAGGGGGAAGGGAGGATGGGAAGGAGTTAGGGGGAAGGAGGATGGGGAAGAGGTTAGGGGGAAGGGAGGATGGGAAGGAGTTAGGGGGAAGGGAGGATGGGAAGGAGTTAGGGGGAAGGGAGGATGGGAAGAGGTTAGGGGAAGGGAGGGATGGGAAGGAGTTAGGGGAAGTGAGGATGGGAAGGAGTTAGGGGGAAGGGGGAGGATGGAAGAGGTTAGGGGAAGGAGGATGGGAAGGAGTTAGGGGAAGGGAGGATGGGAAGAGGTTAGGGGAAGGGAGGGTGGGAAGGAGTTAGAGGGAAGGAGGATGGGGAGGAGTTAGGGGGGAAGGAGGATGGGGAAGAGGTTAGGGGGAAGGGAGAGTGATGGAAGGAGTTAGGGAAGGAGGATGAAGGAGTTAGGGGAAGGGAGGATGGGAAGGAGGTTAGGGGGAAGGGAGGGTGGGAAGGAGTTAGGGGGGAAGGAGGATGGGGAAGGAGTTAGGGGGAAGGGAGGATGGGAAGGAGTTAGGGGGAAGGGAGGACGGGAAGGGAGGATGGGAAGGGAGTTAGGGGAAGGGAGATGGGTAGAGGTTAGGGGGAAGGGAGGATGGGAAGGAGTTAGGGGGAAGGGAGGATGGGAAGAGGTTAGGGGGAAGGGAGGATGGGAAGGAGTTAGGGGGAAGGGAGGATGGGAAGGGAGGATGGGAAGGAGTTAGGGGGAAGGAGGATGGTAGTAGAGGTTAGGGGAAGGGAGGATGGGAAGGAGTTAGGGGGAAGGGAGGATGGGAAGGAGTTAGGGGGAAGGGAGGATGGGAAGGAGTTAGGGGGAAGGGAGGATGGGAAGAGGTTAGGGGGAAGGGGAGGGATGGGAAGGAGTTAGGGGGAAGGGAGGATGGGAAGGAGTTAGGGGGAAGGGAGGATGGGAAGGAGTTAGGGGGAAGGGAGGATGGGAAGAGGTTAGGGGGAAGGGAGGATGGGAAGGAGTTAGGGGGAAGGGAGGATGGGAAGGAGTTAGGGGGAAGGGAGGATGGGAAGAGGTTAAGGGGAAGGGAGGATGGGAAGAGGTTAAGGGGGAAGGAGGATGGAAGATAAGATGTGGGAAGGAGGATGGGAAGAGGTTAGGGGGAAGGAGTGATGGGAAGAGGTTAAGGGAAGGGAGGATGGAAGGAGTTAGTGTATGGGAGACAAGGAGTTAGGGGGAAGGGAGTGATGGGAAGAGGTTAGGGGAAGGGAGGATGGGAAGGATTAGGGGAAGGGAGGATGGGAAGGAGTTAGGGGAAGGGAGGATGGGAAGAGGTTAAGGGGAAGGGAGGATGGGAAGAGGTTAAGGGGAAGGGAGGATGGGAAGAGGTTAAGGGGAAGGGAGGATGGGAAGAGGTTAGGGAAGGGAGGATGGGAAGAGGAAAAGAAGGGGAAGGAGGATGGGAAGGAGTTAGGGGAAGGAGGATGGAAGAGTAGGGGGGAAGGGAGGATGGGAAGGAGTTAGGGAAGGAGGATGGGAAGGAGTTAGGGAAGGGAGGATGGGGTTGTTAGGGGAAGGGAGGATGTAAGAGGTTAGGGGAAGGGTAAGGATGGGAAGAGGTTAGGGGGAAGGGAGGATGGGAAGGAGTTAGGGGGAAGGGAGGATGGGAAGGAGTTAGGGGGAAGGGAGGATGGGAAGTGAGTTAGGGAAGGGAGGATGGGAAGGAGTTAGGGGGAAGGGAGGATGGGAAGAGGTTAGGGGGAAGGAGGATGGAAGAGGTTAGGGGGAAGGGAGGATGGAATAGTTAGGGGAAGGGAGGATGGGAAGGAGTTAGGGGGAAGGGAGGATGGGAAGGAGTTAGGGGGAAGGGAGGATGGGAAGGAGTTAGGGGGAAGGGAGGATGGGAAGGAGTTAGGGGGAAGTGGGAGGGATGGGGAAGGAGTTAGGGAAGGGAGGGATGGGAAGGGAGTTAGGGGGAAGGGAGGATGGAAGGAGTTAGGGGAAGGGGAGGATGGGAAGGAGTTAGGGGGAAGGGAGGATGGGAAGGAGTTAGGGGGAAGGGAGGATGGGAAGGAGTTAGGGGGAAGGGAGGATGGGAAGAGGTTAGGGGGAAGGGAGGATGGGAAGAGGTTAGGGGGAAGGGAGGATGGGAAGAGGTTAGGGGGAAG
>BOPN01002555.1:75000-79925 GCA_017312705.2 Penaeus japonicus
GTTTAGACAAAAAATTAGTAACTGAAATTTGTAGTTATTCTGCTACTAGCAAATGCCACAAGTGCTCTTGGAAAATAGAAATTGCAATACATAATCAGCAATTTTTGAAATGTTATTTGAGGTGGCAAAGAATAGGCATTGCATATTAAACCTTCTTGATAAGATGTTACTACACCTTACAAAAGTATTTGTAACTAAAGTACTGTCATTCTATAATTTCCCACATAAATTCCTAATCCTTGAACATTATCTTAGTTTCCTCCACTCATAGAATCTATAAACCTTTTGAATGTAGGACCGTTGTGTCTTGCTTCAGGGACATGCGTGATAATAGTGGAGGAAGTGCAAGGCAGTTTCATCTTTCATCTATAAAGCAAAACCTTTTGGTGAGAAGACCATGGTCCTTAACCTGTGCATTTGGGAAACAAATATACATATCCCATTCTGAGTATTAGATGGTATTAATGGGATGTATCATTTACAACATTTAGCTATTATCAACCTATGCTAATATGCATTAAAATTAAATGCTATGGAAGCCAGTACTCTTTAATGAAAGTCTACTTAAAATTACTCCTTATTCATCATCAGATTTGCAATACCATCAAAGTCCCTACAGTCAGTCACCCTCATAATGTATCTTTGGTACTGTCTACCCACGTCACGTTTACACCGCTTTAAGAAAAATAACTATGTGTAGTAATACTGCCAAAATATATGATTTGATCATGTGAGGTGTAGCAAGGGTGTGAAAAGTGTGTAACAGGTCCTGGCTATTGTTAATTAATGAATTTGTTTTAAGAGACATGGATTCTTATTCTTTGATATCAAAATATCCCACTAAACATGGAAATGATCACAGTATTGAACATAAAAATAGAAAGATTACCAAAGGATTTATTATACATGGCAGCTGATATACATAAGAGGCAGAGTGAGGATGAGAAAGGAGAGAACTATGAAAATTCATTGTGATGAGGATGAATGTCATAATCAAAAATACTGCAAAGGTGAAAGATATGTAAAAGACGGATGATTGGACCACATCTCATACACAGTATGAAATACAAACAATGACCAACCATTAAAAGGGCATGAATACAATGGCTGTATATAAAGAAATCTACATCTTACCCTTGATTTTCTATGCATGTAAATGAGAATCTGACACAAGTTGTAGCAGCCTTTGAATATCCCCTACCATTTGAATTAATGCTTCATTTAAATATATATTTCATAACATAAAAACTTCTTACATTGCATATGAAATTTTAATTATTGCTTACGGTTTGCTGCAAAAAATATTGCCTTGTTCAGAAGAACCAAATAAAATATGATGCCAATTATGTGAATATGGGCCTTTATAAAAAAATCATCCTATATTTCACATTTCACAACAGCTTTTTCAAGGAAATTTACCTGGATTAACAGAAATATAATTTTCACAAAGATAAGTAGCTCGTAATAGGTATGAGAATTAAGTTGGTTTGCAACATATCCTTGTAGTTATTCTTGGTTTGTTTGTATATTACATAAATTATATAATGAATTAAGACCATTTACATATTTGTAAGTGTTTAATCAACACTGGTGCAATTAAGCATTCTTAATATAGTATCTGAAGATTTAATAAACATCTTTCTCTTGATTTCACGAACCAATAAAACAGTAATCATCAATAACAAACCCACTGCAGACGAGTGTCAAGACATACATGACGCAGGAGCTTTGGCCTGACAATGGAAATCGTGATGTACATGACAGTTGGGGATTTTGGATCACTGTGCTGCTGTTATTGTGCTATGAGTAAGGAGTGAGTGAGGATGACTATTACAGTCATAATTACTATAATTGCCGTAATATTAAGCAAACCAAACATCCAAAACCGAGATGGCACCACTTTCTTTTGGAACTAGCAGGAGAGAGAGCCTTGAATGGTACTCATTCACAGTCTCTAGCAAGCACTATCTTTATAGAACAATGGCACATAGCAAGATGCCGAGCTCTTGCTCTAAAGTACCGCAGATGAAGGATGTGCAGGCAGAACAAGAGGAAAATGACTCAAACCAATGCCCAGTGTCATAAGTCATAAGCACAGGTTTCCTGCCTCTTCCCTACCTCTTCATGTTGTCTTCATTGCAGATAGTTATATGTTTTGTATTCATTCACAACAGTAAACAAATAAGAGATAAAGTTGCTTTTTGTACTCCAATAAAACAGTAATACTTCTATCATACTGAGCATTGATAAAGCCTGTCATATGACAAATTTAGTCTCTAAACACAATAAAACATACAAAAATTAAAATACAAAAATGGCTCTAGTTTTAAAATGAATGACGAAGTGGGGAGAGCCAAAGTATGTTACGTGAAGCTGCTTCACTCTAAAACCCATCCTGGAGTCTGGGCAAGTAAATCTATCACCCGTCTGCAATGGGCTTATATTACATATGTGACACACTTTAAATTTTTATTATTATTATCATTATTATTTTTATTTTTTTTTTTTTTCTTGTAACCTAAGGGACCATAAGCAACACGCACCTCTAGTTTGCTGTTTTTTCAAAGATAGACTCGATGGATATGACTCACTGACAATCAAAATAATGTTTTCAATTACTGATCATGGTTAGCAGAATAGCCTTGTAAAAGTTTAAATGCTTTTGCCATCCTTTAGGCAAATGCACCTCAACCTTTTGGGTGCTAAAGTCAAATAAATTTGATCTGAGCTTCCTTGCCTCCCAGTGTGAAAATCAGCTTTACTCCGCGATCATGAGAGAAACTTTTCCCTCACTGCGTTAATCAGCTGAATCTACTCCCTTTCAAATATCACCAGTTGACAGATACACTGGCTTGTGCTACAGCGAAACTACAAGCTGATGTCATTCATGGTAAGTCCATCTCCAATTTCATTTGACTTTTCTCTCTTTCTCGTCAGTTACCAGAGTTTTCAATATTTCTGTGCTATATTTTGAAAATACAACCTTAGGGGTGTGAGAAGAAATGGTAAGAATGCTAATTTCATTTTTTCCTGCCATCTGCTAAAGGTTCAACAAATTGCATGAGACACTTATAGGGTTAAATATTGTTTTGTTTTTATAGAGAAAAAATGCATAAGAAAAAAAATATAAGAATATAACCTCCTGATAACTAAAAATTCTTGTGATAAATAAATTATTCAAAAAATGCTTCAATCCTTTGCCAACTAATATTATTCTTTTCCATCTCTCCTTCTCACATCAACTCATGAGGTCAGTTTCTCTGCATGAAAATCTAAGGTCTGATTGTTGGTAAAGCTTCTTAACAATAAATGCAACAAAAATATATATAATAGGATAAAAAACATATGAATATAGCCTCAACTGGTATGAGAACATGAAAATGCAATGAATTACTTCCCTTACAAATAACATTCACACATTCAGTCTTGTAGAAAAAAGTCTGCTCAGACAGTCTTCAAATGATGTTATTTATCAAACATAAAGTTTATAAAAATAAGAAAACCAAGATCTTATTACAGTCAAAGTTCAAAAATCGGAGATTCAGAATGTATTAACCATAAATATGTAACTCCTAATCAATTCTGAGTGTCCATATTTTTCCCTTTTATGGCTATAATCTTACCAGAATAATCTATAGATCCCTATGTAAATCAATGGACTTCTTATAACACATCACTCAGCAAAGTTTCATATTGCAACATTTCTGCCTAGTATTTGCAACATCCCCTTCCTTATTCACATTTACCAGAAGAGCACAATTCCTTATAGCAATACATGAATGCATATTTTTCAATCTTGGAAGTTACTTTAAATTTCTAGATTTTATATTTGTTAAGCTATAGAATCTGAATCACTTTTGTTCAAGGTAGCAGATCACCACAAACTGACAAAATGTGTGCCAAAAAAGCAGAAGTGATATATGTGCAGGAAATCTTTAAGAGAGCAAACTTACATACTACACCCTACAATGTTGCACTTTAGTGAATTCTTGAAATATGAAATCAAAGTGAATACTCTGGTTTTGAAATCTTGATTTTTGCACTTTGACTGCACCAGATATCCTTATCCTTCAAAACACTACATACACAATTGGATATAAATACATACTGTCCCAATCCACATATGATCATCCTTTCACTGCTAGCAAAATGAACTGACGGTAATCAGAAAAGCTCTTCATTTCACAGGGATGAAAATCCATAAAAAAGTAACCTCTTACCTACTACTCCATCAACACCTCCTTCTTAAGTACATAACACATAAATATTGCAAATAAGACATGAACATCTGTACTATTTCAGTGAAGACTCTAGAGATTAAACTTGAGCTTCAGCTGGGCCAGAGTCCACTCTGTGACATTTAACTCAGCCAGATCCTGTGGCCGTTCCGAGATGGCCAGCTGCAGCTTCTCCAGCAGGCGGCCCCATGCCCACCGCTCCTCCCCACACACTAAGGTTACGCTCAGTGTGAACCTTTAAGAAAAATATGTAATTAGATAATTAATCAACTTTAAACATCTGAATAGCTATCAAAATATCTATAAATAAATATATAAATCATTAACATCCAAGGACACACCAAAGAACAACCACATAAAGAATAAAAAACAAACACTATCTACCAACCTTTTAGCAAGTGTGAGAGCCTGTAGCATGTTGACCACCATAACAACATCACTGACGGTTGGTGTGAATGCCAGGAGAGTGGTGATTGCATCTCCTAAAAGACCTCCAGCCACCAAACCCCCAGCCAACCTCTCTGTAGACTGTGCTGTGAGGTTCCTTAACAGTTCCAGTCTCTCTGCGAGGTCCAGTCTCTCCCACAGCTGGACAAGTCCCTCAGTTGTACTGGGTGGGTTGTTTACATCCTGATTAAGAAAAGAAAAGCAAATAAATACTGGAATATGACTTCTGTCAGAGGACTG
>BOPN01002555.1:96075-101075 GCA_017312705.2 Penaeus japonicus
CAACCTTTATTGAATCTTCGGCATTCGCACCCACGTATAGACAGCGCGCATGCTGTTGCACAAGAGTAAGCCATATTGGAAATTGTCTCGAGGAAATATCCTGTCAATAGGATATTATCCTAGGTAACTCATGAATAAGTAAGCAATTTCAAGAGAGTGCCCCGGAAAGGTCCTCGGAAGGGCTTGGTGCAGGGAGGGCAATGTTCACATCCTCTTACACACCACTCTGTGTCTGCCGTTATGGCCCTCCTCTTCCTCTATTGTGCCGGCTCTGGCTGGAGCTTGAATAGCCGTGTGTCTTACGCGCAGTGAAACTTTAAGAATGATTCATGTAGTAGGCTGGCTCCTTTTTTTTTTACGACAGAGAGATCAGATCTTGGCATGTTTTACGCTTAGGAAGGCAAATGTATCTTCCTCCTGGCCTGCATCGCCCACGGGACTGCAACATTCCGCCCGGAAGAGAATATTTATCGGTTGCAATCTCAGTAAAGGTGTTGTTTTATGCCAAAGTGATTCTCTTCTTGACCACAGTCGGAGAGCAGGTCTGTCATTATTACAAATGGGCACACACACTCTTTTTCTCTCACACATTCTCTCTTTCTCTCTCTCTCTCTCCCTCTCTCCCTCTCTCCCTCTCTCCCTCTCTCCCTCTCTCCTTCCTTTTCTCTTTCCCTTTCTCTTTCTCTCTCCCTTTCTCTCTCTCTCTTTCTCTTTCTCTTTCCCTTTCCCTCTCTCTTTCCCGCTAACTCTCCCTTTCCCTCTTCCTCCCCCTTTCCCTCTCCCTCTCCCTCTTCCTTCCTCCTTTCCCTCTCTTCCCTCTCTCACTCCTCCATCTCCCTCTCTCTCACTCCCTTCCTAACAATACTTACACCCCCACTCAAACTGTTATTCGTGGCCCAGTGCAAGAAGCATAGCATTGGCCTTCACGCTCACGTGAAAGGGAGTGTGACTCGGGGATCATAAAGTTCCGTGTTTTATGGTAGACCAAAATTAAGATTTACCTTGCAGTAGAATATACCTTGGATGTTTGTTTTTATTGTTATGTTTAATAATAATCATGGAATATTGTTATTGATATTGTCGTTGTTATTCATATTATTCATGTGTCATTATTAACGATGTTATCATTACTATTACTGTTGATATTAATATTGGGTATTATTATCATACTTACACCTTTAGGTATTATATTTGTTTTGTTTTTGTCATTTGCACAATTTTCTTTGTTTTAGTTTAGTATCATTTTTGTAGTTATTTGTAATAGTGATGTCTATTCTTGTTATCATGCTTGTTGATATCATTATCCCCATCGTTTTTTGTAACTGATTTTGATTATTAGACCATTATTATTATTATAAATATTATTATTATTGATAGTAATGATGATATTATTATTGTTATTATCATTATCTTTATGATTATTGTTGTTATTATCATTATCTTTATGATTATTGTTATTGTTATCATTATCATTATTACTATTACTGTTGTAAAAGTTGATTTTTTGTTATTCTTATTTGTTATATTATTATTAAAATTATTATTATTATTATTATTATTATTATTATTATTATTTATATTAATATTATTATTACCTTCATCATTGGTATTAATATTTTTACTATAATTGATATTATTTATTCTTCAATTACGTTTTTGCTTTCTATTACTAATTTTGTTGCTATTGTTACTTTAACCGACATAGCCATGAGTATCATTGCCATTATTATGATTACCATCATCTTTTTACTGTTATTTGTTGTATTTTTATGATTGGTATCACCATATTCATCATCGGTATTACTATTAAACATCATTTACAACATCGTGAATTTCTGTCTTGAATAAATAGTATAAATTATTTGAATGTATCAAGATCAAATAATTTCATATCAGCTGCTATCGGGAGTTTCTTTTTATTATTCATTAATGTTGAAGCCTGAGCAAATGCAGAACTTAAAGTGAAATTCGAGAACAGGATTGCTTTTCACCGATGGTATCATAAGTCTACTGGCGCTGGAACAAGATAAAGTTATCCTGCCTCATTATTCGGATGCGTGTTGTTGTTGTTTTTTTCTATTTTCTAAGCAGATCCTTGTGAAGTCATCTTTAGATAACGAAGCAAAATATTTTTATTGCGCACTAGACGTTTCCATACTCAAAATACAGGTTATAATTTATGCCGCATCTCCGTTGACATAAAGATTTGTGACTTCACATGGGAAAACAACAACAAACATCATGAATATTCTAATATAAACGGATGAAGAATGCGTATCACATGAATGACTTGCAATCTGTACTTCCCCGGAAGTGGAAACCTCACTCCGGATATAGGCCTACTTCTATTGCCACAGCTAGTTGGGTTCAATTCATGTGTCGTATTTTCTCTATTTCCTCCTCATTCTTGTGTTGATTCATTAGATAGACAGAGAGGTAGATCGATAGATATGATAAGTTGATGTTTTGTATGTATATATGTATATGAATATGTGTGTGTGCGTATGAGTTAGTAGGCTATGCGTGTGCACCATAGAAAACTAAATCTTAATTTTAGGTCTACTATAAAACTCTGAACTTTATGATCCCCGAGTCACACTCCCTTTCACGTTAGCGTGAAGGCCACTGCTTTCCTTCCAACATTGTGCACTGGACCATGAATAAGTGTTTATGTGGGGGGGTGAGTGCTGTACTGTAGGTTGGAGTTAGGTGAGTAGACGGAAAAGGTAAATAAATAAATAGCTAGTTGTTTGTGTATAGGCGTATATATGTATGTACGTACATGTGTATATATGCATGCATGAACGTATACCTGCCTTTACATGCACTTACATATACCGTACCTCTGATGAAGCCTCGTCACCTTAGCGAAAGCCCTTCCCACGCCCTTGTTATGATGAGTGGATTCAGGTTCCCAAGCGATAACACGAAGACAAGTGGGAAAGGGATCGTGTCTTCCGTGGCTGTTGTGCCCTGGAGAGCCCGTGTAATCTCCTCTGCCGCCCATTCCCCTTTCGATGTACCTACGTTCTTCCCCTATTTCTCTTTCTGGTTCTCCTTTAGGTTCGAATTTATTCTCTCTCTCTCTCTCTCTCTCTCTCTCTCTCTCTCTCTCTCTCTCTCTCTCTCTCTCTCTCTCCTCTCTTCTTCATTTGGCTTCTCTTCGCGTTCCTCTTTACTTCCTTATTCTGTTTTTCCCTTTCTTGTTTTTTTTTCAGGTTACCTCACTACCGTCATGCTGTTACTCTTTGTATCTTCTTTATCTTCTAATTCCCCTCTGCTTCATCTCTTTCTCTTCCTCTTACCTACCGTTTCTTTTTCGGTCCTATTTTATATCTTCCTTTCATTCTTCTTCTTTTAACTCCTCCGTTTCCTCCTCCCCCTCCAGCTTTCCCGCCCACTTCCTCTTTCTCCTCCCCCTCCTCCTCCTCCTCTTCCTCCTCCCTCCTTCTCCTCTTCCTCCTCCCTCCTCCTCCTCTTCCTCCTCCCTCCTTCTCCTCTTCCTCCTCCTCCTCCTCCTCCCTCCCTCTCCTCACCCTTCTCCCCCTTCTCCCTCCCTCTACCCCTCCTTCCCTACTCAATCAACCTTCCACTCCTTACTCCAAGACTAAGCCTATGCCACTCACACTGCCCGATCACTACTCTCCAGACCTATAGCAGTTTCCGCTCTCATTTGTCCTCTCATTTGTCACGGTGTTATGGTCGGGACAGCCTCCGTGGGGAGAGAACGTAGACCAGCCAGCCAGGTTACTAGTGCTCACATTGCCGTAGTCTATATCTAGGGAGAATTGATTCGATTGATTGGGGAGGGGGAGAGGGAGGTAGGAGAGAGGGGAAGGAGAGGGAAATGTCGTCTATTAATTAATGAGTGGAATGTGGGAATGTTGTTGTAATTCGTGTGCGGGAGTTTGGTTGTCCTTTGGTCCCAACGACCGTCCAATTTTTCTTTTGAACTAGTTGGGATGAATATCGAAGGCGGGCAAGTAGGTATCCTTGAATGGTGCAGCATTGAGCTTCGTAGTCTAGGAAGGGATTTGTAAATACATCTTGGCATTTAAGGTCCTGTGGTTGTTTTCTTAGCCAATGCTCACATGGAAATTAATTAATGAACATTGAATGCGTACGTGTACATAAAATAGATTCTTAGGAAACATGTATATGCGTGTATGTTTGTTTATGTTTACATGCAGGCATGTTTAATTACATAGCACATACATAAAGATAGATAGGTAAATAGGTAGATAGATGTGAGATTCAGGTAAGCGTATGTAGGCTGCAATATTCCCTCCCCGATGACGTCACCGAGTAAACGCAGAAAGAGCCTGTTTGAGCTAATCCGTGCAATGTTTACCAGGACACGACCGCTGCCTCAACACACGCCGCCTGCCACACGTCATGCCTACATCAAGCTTTCTGCTGTTTGAACTCGGGTGCTACTGTTACCTTGAGGTCCTTGTGCGGGTGTGCAGTTTGTATGTGTGTCGTTCTATCTTTGTCTTTATTGTCTTTCTGCAGTGTTTTTCGGGCTGTGCTTCTATTATGGAACAATTGTCTTTTTTTCTTTCTTCTTGCTTTGTGTTAGTTACTCCCCCCCCCCCTCTCTCTCTCTCTCTCTCTCACTCTTTCTCTGGTTGTCGGTTTATAGAATTAATGTAGAACTTATCGAAATATGGGATTACGTCTCTGCAGCTACCTTGCGCTCGATCTCATGGTGTTTCGTCTTGCAGCATTGTTGAATTTGTCTCGTTTCAGATTCATATCGTTCTGTTTATAGATTTGGAATAGGTTCATGTCATTCAGGTGTCTGTGTATCCTTTTTATTTATCTAGGCTATTCCCTTCTGTTTATGCTTATATCCCCGCAGATTTGGTCTTGGGTGGAACTGAAGATTAAATGTGAGCGCATGTTGTATTCATTTCCCCAGGTTACTTAGTCAAGAACTATTTTTTAGAGATTTTTGAGCCAGATTGTTGCCTCAAACGAATTCAAAATCCGAGGTA
>BOPN01002555.1:111075-126075 GCA_017312705.2 Penaeus japonicus
TTTTTCAATTTCCCTGTTATTGGAAGGCATCGGCAAGCATCAGCTTTGTGGAACATCAAATTTATGTATAAGGGTCGTAGAGATGCACGTGAACGTATTGTTATTTTTATTCAATTATAGTCCTCATTCACAATAATGACCATAATCAGAATTTTAGATTGTGAATAACTCATCAGTTGATATATATATGATATATATATGCTCTGTATATGAGTGTGTGCGTATATATATATATATATATATATATATATATATATATATATATATATATATACATATATATACATACAGATAGATAGATAGATTAGATATAGATATAGTTATTTATATATATATATATTTATTTATTTATTTATTTAAGCGTGTGCGTACGCACATGTGTAAATTTGTTTTTTTTAAGTTATAAAAGCTCGTTCGTCGTCTCGTAGTCATCTAGTTATGCATTTTTTCTCTCGCTCTTGATTGGTCTTGCGTGAAAAGGCTTGCAGGGCGCAGAGGTACTTGCCAGGAATGCAATAACCAATATTGCGTGAGAGGATGGAAGACCGGAACGATTGCGAGGTTCTAATATTGCTCTCCATTTTTCGGATAAGGTGATTCAATAAGTAGTCGCGATTGTTTATGTGTGCATTAGATGGTGTTTGTCTAGACGAAACGCGGATTTCTTTGGGATGTATGACGTAATATTTCCCCCTACTTTTTTCTAATGGCATTCTCACCCGCGGCGCCATTCTGAAGTACCTCGCCTTTCGCGTTACGCATCCCATTAGAAGAATTGAAATCACGCCATGCTCACTCGAGGCACTATCGTATATTGTTCTGAGAAATGAAGAGGGGAAAATCATCCCGAAGAGACAGAGGAAACGTCGATTTAAAAAGTGGGGAAGGGGTTGTTAAGGCGGTGTGTTGTGTCTTTCCCCGAGTGTGTTGTGAGGAACACTGCCAGGCGTCAACATCCAGAGATGGGGGGTTTGAGGCTGGTCGTAGTGTTAGACGTCGGGTTTCTGCTCGGTTATTATCATGATTACTATTTTTGATAGTAGTAGTAGTAGTATGATTGTTATTATTATTGATGATGTTTCCTTTTAATTGTATGCTCATATTCATTATTATTATTGTTATTATTATTATTATCATTATCATTATCATTATCATTATTATTATTATTGTTTTTTATTGTTTGCTATTATTTTGAGGCAGATGAGTTTCTTTCGAATTTCCGTACATGCACATTGAAGTTGCATAACAGACAACCCCCCTCTTTCCCTCTTACACCACCAACTCCCATCCCCCACCCCAACCTTTCACCCCCTTGACACTCATTCCCCCACCCCCACCCCACTTTTTTCCCATATCTCCCCTCCCCCTCGAGTGCGGGTCAGAGGAGGTGGACCAAGCTTGCTTCGTGCGTCTTTAACGAGGCCGCCACGTGAAGGGTAGACGTCGTCCGTACACAGCCCCGAGGGAAAGACCATGTGGAGGAAACATCAAAGCTTATAATGATTTTCCTCTGGGGTACAGCTGAGGGAGGAAGAAATGGGGTGGGGAGGGTAGGAGGAGGAAGAGGTAGGTGGAGGGGGGCAGAGGGTAGAGGGTAGAAGGAGGAAGATGTAAGGTGAGGGGAGGGAGGAAGGAGGAGGGAAGCGGAAGAGAGCAGGAGCAGAGAAATGGTGGGATGGATGACAGACAGAGAGGAGGGGAGACAGAACTTAGGGAAAGGAAAGGGAAATCATTAAGAAAAAAAGCAATGGATTGAAAAAACAAATGAGTGAAAATGGAGAGTGGAAAGGGAAGATTACAGAGAGAGGAGAAGACGGAGAAGGAGAGAGTTAAAGAGAAGAAGCAAGAAAGTGAGCTGAACAGCGGGAAGGGCAAGGGCGAAAAAATACAGAAAGAATGGGGGAAGTGAGAGAGAGAGAGAGAGAGAGAGAGAGAGAGAGAGAGAGAGAGAGAGAGAGAGAGAGAGAGAACCCTGCATGAAGAGAAAGAACGAGAGAGCAAACAAACACTGTCTGGCAAATTATTCCAAAGCGAGTGTGTTGTTAGAGTAGACGACAGGGGCCAAAGGAAGGGGGGGGGGGTGGGGGAATACCACCAGGAGAGCATCTCAAGAGACCATTCTCTCTCCGTATGAGCGTCTCGCCGTGGAATTGAGTTGGCTGGAGAGAAAAGGAAAGGAAGATTGATTCCGAGGATTGTAGGGTCACTTAGAGGGGTACCCCCGCAGACACACACCTTTCCTCGCTCTCTCTCACTCTATCTCTCTTTCTCTTTTTTTCTTTCTTTCTTTTTCCCTCCCCCTCCCCTTTCTCTCTCTCTCTCTCTCTCTCTCTCTCTCTCTCTCTCTCTCTCTCTCTCTCTCTCTCTCTCTCTCTCTCTCTCTCTCTCTCTCTCTCTCTCTCTCTCTCTCTCTCTCTCTCTCTCTCTCTCTCTCTCTCTCTCTCTCTCTCTCTCCCTCTCTCTCTCCACCCTTCTCCTTCTTTCTTTCTTTCTTTCTTTCTTTTCTTTCCCGCGCCCTTGTTGTTAATCTCATCACTCGCCTCTCTTGAATTCGGTTGTGTGAGGCTATGAAGCAGCGAGAAGGGTAGGGGACACTGAAAACAAGATGGGAATGTAGAGTATAGGAATTATATATATATATATATATATATATATATATATATATATATATATATATACATATATATATGTGTGTGTGTGTGTGTACGTGTATATGTGTGCATGCATATGTGTGTGTATATGTGTGTATTCATGTATATACATATATATGTAAATATATACATATATACATATATATATGTAAATATATACATATATACATATCTATATGTATATATATACATATATATATATATATATATATATATATATATATATATGTGTGTGTGTGTGTGTGTGTGTGTGTGTGTGTGTGTGTGTGTGTGTGTACGTGTATCAATGTGTGCATGTCTGTGTATATGTGTGTATTCATGTATATACATATATATGTAAATATATACATATATACATATATATATATATATATATATATATATATATATATACACACACACATATATATATATATATATATATATATATATATATATATATAGATAGATAGATAGATAGATAGATAGATATAATGACTGTAAGGCGCATTATCCTGGTTGTGATGTTGGGGGACGGAGAAATGTTTTTTGTGCCTGCTTTACATTTTATCTAATTAGGTTTTCCATTACTTGTCCATCATGGAAATATTGCATTTTATGTTTACTTATTCCAGACGTGTTTTTGCGCTGATGTGGCAAAAATGAAAACAATTGAAATTGCATATACAATTACGCTGTTGTTAGCGAATGTAACAGTCATTCGTCGCAGCATAGCATAATTGTAATTTGTAACTGATGGAATTGGTTGCGATGATGCATTTATGAATTAGGCCTATTTAATCACAGAAATTACCAAGACGGAGATTTAGACAATAGGTTGGCCTGGCAATAGTTATTATTTAATTTTATTGTATGAGTTTTGTCGAATATCCATTATGCTTTTTAACAACGCCAAGATTTCACGAGAATGTTTGTTGTTTTATGTGACAGCATTTATAAACATACATACCTTATGTAGGCCTGTTCTGTTTGTTTCGGTCTTGTTCAGTGAGCTGTTCCATTGGGTGTCATGTGCGCGTGTCATTCTTTCCGTCAACTTGAGAATTAACGGAGGCACAGCTGGCGCAAGATACGCACATATAAAAAGATGCATGGATGGCTTTTATAACATGATACACACAATATCTTAATCCTCGTGAGGTAAACAGCAAATATTGCTTTTGCAGCCTCTCGAACATTTTTTTCTTTCTATCATGCTACAAGAATTGACGTACCGTACTATAAATGTAGAGAAATGCTGAATTGATTTCAAAACAAGAGCCTGCAGCTAAAACACTTCTTTATACTTTCGGAGACTTAAGCTCTAGTGTCACCATGTTCCACACGGAATGTTTGATAAAAATGTAAATTTAAAATGTGGGACGATGTTTCAAGCCTAATTTATGCATTTTAGAAGTTTTGAAGTTGGTTCATATTTTAGAAGTAGAACGGTAGTTCAGCTAAGTACATTCATAAATCAAAAACTTGATGACAGAATAACTTTATATTAAATACAGGACAGAACGGTGGCGAGATTAATGTGCAAGAGCTAATCAACGGATGGTTTTCTTAAAATAAACCTACGCCTAAAGCTGAATGTTCCTTTGTTTCGCGACTATACTGACAAACTATGGTAGGCCTACAGTTAGTCTGCATCTTTGTATGGTTTGTTGATATTGCATATTGAAAACAGAAACTTTCTTTTTGTGTGCTTGCTTGCGTAGGTGCGCATGTGTTTATTTTTGTAATAAACCATGACAGTGCCACGCAAACACCGAAGCATAGACAGAAAGCACCTGCGTCCATATTGTATAATTTTTTTTATAGTGTTTCTTTCTTGTTGTAGCCTGGATCAGAATGTGATTTTTATTAATATTGACATAAATGCCGGAAGCGACTTGGAAATGTGCGTTATAATCCTCCATCTGATTAATCTAGACTATGATTTCTTTTCGTATAATTTTAACAGATAGAAGACAAAATATTTTTATTTATCATTCCAACCTTTACGCAGCAAATCGATAAAAAATGATATATATATGAGCAACTGGATGATGAGTATGACAGTTAGTCACCTTTATCTGTAGGTATATCATAATCTTTGACATTACCCGTCATTTTAGGAAAGGATTAGATAGAAAAGGTAGACAGAAAAATAAAACAGAAAAGCTGGGTAGAGGGAGAAGAAAATGGTCACGCGGTGTCAGCACCTCGCCTCTCACCCTCGACCCTGTCTCTCTCTCTCGTTCCCCTGCCCTCTAGTCCTCTCTCGAGGAACCTTTGCCCACCCATGAGGCCTGACCCCACTCCCCATCCCACCGCCTTATGTTCTCACTGCCCCCCCCCCCCCCCCCCTCCCCACCTCTGCTGAATGGGGCAGATGGTCCGGCTGTGTTCAGCGCTAGGATGTTTAATCGTCAGTGGTGGTGTTATTCCCGGCCTCCATTGTTTTGTTGGTTCGTTTGTTTTCTGTCACGTTTGGGCAGTTTGTCGTTCACTGGGCAGAACAAACAATGTTTTTTATATTTTGTTTTTACTTTCAGAATGTTTGTTTGAGTTCAGGATGGTGGTGTTTTTTTGGTGGGGGTGGGGGGTGGGGGATTTTCGTGGGCCATGTTTCGTATCTTCCTGTTTTGGCCTTTTTTACTATTATTGTTTTGTTTAGAGCAAGTGTCGTCATCAGTAAAGTTTACTGTTTCTTCATTTTAGTGTTCGGTCCGTCGGGTATTGTTTTGCAACCGCATTATCAGGATAAGAAGGGGCAAACAACAAATCCATTGATATAAAATCGCTGCCGTCAAAAAAGGGCATTTCAAGAGAAAGGAATTATTCTCCCGATGGTTACCTCAAGCGATATCCATCTCCCCTTGTTTCCCCCTTTCAAAACTTTGGCAACTTTTTATTGTGTTGTTTTCTGTTTTGTTTTGTATTTGTTTCTCCCCGGGTACGGTGTAACTCGCACTCCTTAGTTCCCTGCGCATGGTCCTTTCTCACTCCATCTATCTTTGCCTCTTCCCATCCCTCTTCCTCTGCATCCATCCATTTTCTGTTATCTTTCTCTCTCTCTCTGTCTCTCTCTCTCTCTCTCTCTCTCTCTCTCTCTCTCTCTCTCTCTCTCTCTCTCTCTCTCTCTCTCTCTCTCTCTCTCTCTCTCTCTCTCTCTCTCTCTCTCTCTCTCTCTCTCTCTCTCTCTCTCTCTCTCTCTCTCTCTCTCTCTCTCTTTCATACACACATTTTCTTTTTTTCTCTTACTTTCTCTCTCCCACCCACCCCAGGTTGCGAGGGATTAGTGAGGCGTGAAGTTGGTGTTTGAGGCGCGTTAGGGAGTCCCGGGAAAAGTTTGTGAGGGATATTTCCGCCTGGCCCCGTGAGCCATCAGATTGCGTCACTCGGAGCCAAAGGGAAGGGCGGCAGTGCACTCGGGCGTAGGAGGTGATGGTATGCCTGAGGGGAGCCAGGGTGTGGGGTAAGTGAGAAGAAGAAAGGAAGAGGTTGAGGAGAGAGAGAAGGATGTAGAAAGAAGAGGGAGTTTGTTCTGTGTTGTTCTACAAGATGCTTGGTGATGATGCATTATGCTTATGTTTGTTTGTAATGCTTTGATGTTTTGACAAAGCGTTGCGCGTTTACCTGAGAGTATGAAGTGACTGACTCTTTTGTTGTTTGTGTGTGTGTGTGAGGGGGATTGGGGAGCAAGGAACAGACAGATAGAGATTGAGATCGCACGCGTTAATAACGGTGATGATTTATGCATGCTTATGTGTTACTGATGTCTGCAAAGTTTGTATTGGTTACCATCTATTTTGTGGTATGCAATCCAATATTGACATGACGAATTTAATATATTCACTAGTCTATTACAGTGATGTCCGCGTTTCTCATAATCGTTTAGTAACGATCGCATTAATATCGGTATTCAATACATTCAATATGAACGTAGGCCTATTCGAATTAGGCACATTCACAATGATAACATAGAATGGCCGTCCTCGTATGTCTTTTCCGCATCATCAGAGCCAAGGGAGGAGGAAAGTAGACAACGTCATGGGCTGATGAATGTAAACCAATTGCGAGCAAACTATTACGACCATTAAGGCTGGATCGGCCCCCTCTCCCTTCCCTCTCCCTAATCACCCTATATGATGAAATACCGAGCTTCGTGATGAACTCGCCTTCATCCTGGGAATTCCGGTATCAAAATTCCAGAGTCCTTTTTTACGGTCATTCCGGACATTTTTATTTTTTTGTCGTTAATTCTTCTACCATTTTATATAAATACTTCTACCATATCCTTGATTGTGAGTGTCCGTCTCATTTTTTCCTTGCTTCCTTCTGTCCTGTTTAATAACATCCAAGAGTGCCTGAGGTCATCCTTTAATCGACATCACGGACCTAACCCTCAACCGCGATGTAATTAGAGAAGGAGGAATCCCTTGCTGGACGAACGGAGAATAATAACACGAACGGAAGTTATTTTCCAGTTTTTTTTTTAATGTTCATGAGGTGTTCAGGCAGATCGTAGGGAGTCAAAGTACATGGTTTCGATTCCGCATTTTTTTTAGCTTCTGTTTCTCTCTCTCTCTCTCTCTCTCTCTCTCTCTCTCTCTCTCTCTCTCTCTCTCTCTCTCTCTCTCTCTCTCTCTCTCTCTCTCTCTCTCTCTGACTCCCTTCCCTCCTTCCATTCCTCGCTCCCTCCTATCTTCCTTCCCTCCTTCCATCCTTTGCTCCCTCCCTCTAATTTTTTCGCTCTCTCTCTCTCCTATCCATCCCTCCCTCTCTCCCGTTCGTCCGCGCTTGGTTGCAGACAGGAACAACAGGAACCGGGAGAGAAACCACAGCGCCCTGTGTGACCCCCGGGCTGTCCGCGAAGCTGCCCAACTTCCGTTGAAATAGTCAGTAGAGTTTCCATTTCGCCGTTGACCATGTTTTCTCCGATTGCTCCGTTGCTCTGTTGCCTTTGCGGACTCTGCCTTTGCGTTGATTGGCTGCATCGCAAAGTTCTTCCATGGACGGCCCAGTTGGGAACTGTCTGCTTCGGAGATGGGTTAAGGGAGGAGGGTGGGTGGGGGGAGGGGTCCGTCGTGCTTGTTCGCTCTGTTCCTTTGACTCTCGTCTGTTTAATGTTTTATTTACATTTATCTTTACATCTCCAGTGTAGCGTTTTCATGGCATAGGGATGAAGGATTTACCACCTACGGGATGATTTCTCTATTAATTTGGATAGTTATTAGATTTTAGGCTGAGTGGTATTTTTTGAACCGTAACACGTTAAAGTTGTATGCGCCCTGAGCTTGATAGTATTTGGCTTTTCAAAGTTATATTTCCCGCATTTCAAGTGAGATTCCGTCTTGTCTATTTTCCTCTGCCGTCGGATACTTCAAAGTCAAAATTAAATTCTTTTCATCGTGAGCACGTTCTTCGTATCTAAGGTTTCCGATGTCTTACCTTGTTGACATGGGCTTCGTAATTAGTTACGGAAATCGAAACGTAGGATAGCATGCGGGTTTGGCCGGTGTAGAGTTGTGATTTGTATGTTTGTTTAGGAAAAAAAAATGTGTCTGTGCTTGTGAGCCAATGTTTATATACTGGATTATGTGAGCTAGGTCCTGAGACAGATAATACTGAATCTTGTGTGAACTATAAAGAAAACCGATGGATTTAGATATTTACTTTTCATATTTTTATTTTATATAGATTACTTATGGTATTACTCCTTTATAGTATTATCCAGTTCCTCCACAATAACTCTGTCTGTATAGGTCGCACTTTTATATATTTTGGATTTGGTTAATTCCACATACAGGCCTTTTTTCGCAAGGCTACATTATCCTTTTCCATGCTGGGTGTTTTACAGCAATGTTTATACAAATGCTGATGCAAAACAATCCCGAACGGCTTAGAGCAATCGCTTTTCATCGGTTTCAGATATTGGGATTATGTATTCCAGATTAGTCCGCCGTTTGTATCCAGCCGCGCGTCCTTTTTGGCTGAACCACGGCTGGGTATTGGGCGCTGTACGGGAGCGAGCTGATTTTTAATTACTTCATTAATATGCGGCAGGCGGTCCTCGTGTGTCATTGCTTGTAGTAATTGAATGCTCGTTAATAATATCACGTGTTAGAGCAGAAGTAGAGCTGTCAGGCTTGTCCTCATCATGTATGTTTGGAGAGTGAAAGTGTGCGTGCTGGCCTGTGCACTTGTCTATTTTTACTTATATATGTGTTTCTGATTGTGAGTGATTATCATTCTCATCATTATTAATGATCTTTAGATTGCTATTATTCTTACTATAACTAGCATTTTAAACACCATTGGCATTTTAAAGTGATATACATATTAGACAGACTACTTTGAACGTGTCCCAGAGGTTCCTAGTGAATTTGTTCCGTTCGATTCTGGCGACCATAACCCTGAGGATAAGATCCTAGTCCCCTTTCCATCTTCCTTTCTCTTCATCATTAATTTCTTTTGGTTTCCTTTTCTCGCCATCGCTGCTACCCCTCTCACCCCTCCTCTGCCTTCCGTCTCATTTCTCCCCCTTTCTTATATTCCCTCTTCTCCTCCTTACTTCTATCCCCATCTCCCATCCTTCTCTCCTTCCCTCGCCTTCTTTCCTCTCCCTTCCTCTTCTCACCCTTTCTTCTTTCCTCTTCCCCCTCCCACCTTTACCCTCCTGCCCCCTTCCATCTCACCTTTCCTCCACTCCCCTTGGCCCCCTTCTCTCCCGTCCTTTCCCCTCCTTTTGAGTTCACGGGTCGTCCCGAGAGATCTTCGCAGATTAACGGCATAATGCCCCCTGCAGCGGCGTATTCCCCAGAGCGGGATCTTAATACTCTGCTGGAGAAACCGGTCGATAACATAAACACTCGGCGACTTCGCTCTGCAAACAGCGTCCATTCTGACCCGCAATGAGGAGGAGCAAGCAAGCAAGCTTGTAGATGACACGCTCGCTAACCCTTCCTTGCGCTACTTTAGGGTCGTTAATACCACTGCCTCCCAACGGGACGACCGCCACTAATGGCCCCCTCTCACCTCCGACAGGCGTGGCACGGTGATGGCCTCGCGCCGGTATAGATTTTGCGCTGACGGGAAGGTTAATAGGGCAATTCATCCTTCTTTATGTTCCCTAAGAGGTTTTTGTTGCCTGGAGGGCCAGAGAGGTCGAATGGCGGCAGCGAGGGAGGGCAGGAGGATGCTGCCCAGACGGCCCTTGGCGACGGCTAGGTCCATCTCGGGTGGGGCTGTATGAGTTCAGGATCCATATTCCGCCGTCGCTGCTTTGTCTGGATGAGTGATGGGGTTGCTGTTGTGCAATCACCGTATCGGCTAGTTACTTGCGAGGCAGGGAGGAGGAGCTGCGAGCAGGTGGAGGGGCAAGAAGCGGAGTTGGAGGGGAGGTGAAGGGGGCGGGGAGAACAAGATGAGGTAGGGAGGCATGGGGTTGGGTCTCATCCTGGTTGCAGAATGGCTGTATGAGGGACAGGTGGACTAGGTGGTTGAAGGGAAAGGATTGGCTAATATCGAGAATACTGAAGAGGGGAGGAGTGGTATAGTTAATAGCTAATGGACAGGGTTGGGGAAGGTGGTTTTGGTTTAGGTAAAAGGCGGCAGGGGAAGCATCCCGTCAAGTAGATCTGATCCTGAAGGGTGGCAGGGGAAGCTCTAGCAGGAGGAATTTAACGTGATGAGTAGTAACCGAGGGCGTGGGTCTAATAGGAGAGGAAATGGGTAGGAGGCTGGGCTTAATTGGGTAGAAGGGAAGGTAAGAAGGAGGAAAGGACGGTGGAAGTTTATGAAATAAGGCCATTGGCGTCTGATGTTCGTGCCGAGGCTAATGTGATGGTAATGTATTGAGATGGACCGGGGTTTCATAAGGCGATGGAAGGGCGGCGGCGGAGGAGGAGGAGGTGATGGACGATGTTGTACTGAAATGATGACAGAATGAAGCATAATCGCCGGTCCTGGTTGTGATGTATAGACGGGGGTGAATGGGAAATCTGATTGATGAGGAGAGGAGGAGGAGAGGAAGAGAGAAGGAGGAGGAGGAGGAGGAGGAGGAGGCGGAGGAGAGAGGAAAGAGGCGACCCATTTGATGAAGATAGAGTCAAACTGTTACAGGCTCTGTGTGTTTAAAATTTTGCTCTTTTAATAAAAATCTTTTTATTTTGTGATTGAACTTTCTTGAAATCTGATCACTTTGTCTCGGAAATACTTTGAGAGAAAGAGTTTCTGTTGAGTGGAGACATGAGTAGTTCTAGGTCCACTATTTGACCAACCTAAGAATTAATTATCAATCGAAATTGGATGAACTCTCGTCTCTCCCCACTGCCTGTCTCTTCTCTCTTTTTCTCTCTTTCTCTCTCTCTTTCTCTCTCTCTCTCTCTCTTTCTCTCTGCTCTCTCTCTCTCTCTCTCTCTCTCTCTCTCTCTCTCTCTCTCTCTCTCTCCCTCTCTCCCTCTCTCTCTCCCTCTCTCTCTCCCTCTCTCTCTCTCTCACACTGTCCAACTCTGTGAGTATGTCTTCAGGCCGATCCCTTCCTTTTCATTCTAGTATCCCGTCGCACTCCTTTCTCCAGCTCCCTCCTCGTGTCCAAGTCTCGTTCTTCATTCACTTTCCCCGAGCCACCTCAGACTCAACCTTTTCCCCCACAATTGCGGAAGGAAGCAGTATTGGCTTGGAGATCTTTTCACTGATTTGTAAGATTTAAGAAGAAAAGAGAAACAAACAAAGAAGCACGTGGCTTCCGCCTCAAGATAGGGAATCTTGCACAGGAAAATCCCGCATTTCGATTCATGAAATGCAATGCGCTGAATAGGGTAATGACGTGGGCGATTTCGAAGGCATCGACCCCCCACCCTCCTACCACTGCCCCTCTTCCATCTGCATTTATCGGTTTCCGGGTAGATCATTCATTCCAAGAAGGGGGAGAGAAAGAGAGAGAGAGAGAGAGAGAGAGAGAGTGTGTGTGTGTGTGTGTGTGTGTGTGTGTGTGTGTGTTTGTGTGTGTGTGTTTCTTCGTGAGCTTGCTTGTGTCTGTGCGTGTGTTTGTTTGTGTGTGTATGTGTATTTGTATGCATCGGTATATATATGTGTGGGCGTGTGCGTGGATGTGCTGGTGGACGTGTAGATGTATATGTCTGTGGGGAGAGAGAGCTGAAAAATGCATTATATTTCAGTGGTTATTGACGAGTGCATAATAGCTCGGGGACGATTTGTCTTTATTGGAAGGTTAGAGGGCTCTTTTTTCCCTCGGTCCTAGCATTTTTGTTTGTTTATTTATTTATGTATTTATGTTTTATTTGCGTTACGCATTTCAAAAAGAACCAAACGATATAGTACAGGCTGGTAATTAAAATAATGTTGTCTGGAACGATAAGGTTTGGGGAGTTAATTAGATTCCTGCATATTTGCTGAACACCATTTGGCCTGAAGTCATTTCGAGAGATCGTGCATTTATGTGAGGGGAGTTTATACAACTGTGATTATTACAAATGATCATTGCATGAATAAAGTAATTTACCATCCGAGAGCCTTTCTAAGATCTGAAAGAGGCACCTGTGCAATACAGTTTCGGAAATACAAATATTTATATCGTCGAACATTGTTAAACAGAAGCGAGTCCTTTTTTCTTCTCTCTTGGAAGACTTTACAGAAAAAGGGCATTAGAAGTTCAGAGAAAATTTTATGTTTGTTTTGTAACCTCTGAAGAAATATTGTTTTTGATGCAGCGAAACACGTTTTCTTCTTGTAAAATGAGGGCGAGAGTAAAAGGATTTTATACCGTGCAATCTTCAGAGGATTGTAACAGAGCGCATATTAAAAATATATTCAGTGAATTCGTGAATTCTAAATGTGTCTTGAAATGAGACTGTAAAAGTGTACGTGTGTTTAGTGACATATTATATTTTAGATATACATTTTTATGCAGTATTTAAATGTGTGCGCTTGTCTATCTAAATTCTGATGTTTACTAGCATTTGTGTATCACATCACATCCCTTATTTATCTAAATGTTTTATTGATAAGCGTGTAACCAAATCTTTCTCTCTCCTTTCAGGTAAGCGGATTTGGGAAGACAGACGTTCAAGAAAGAACGGAAAGACTGTGTTCCCGCCTAGGCTCCTCCAGGCTGTACAGTCACCTTGTTGTCACTCCTGGCTTTGCCTTTGTTGATGACGGTGTTATCGTTCGTCTTTGTTTTATTTTTGGGTGTTGTTTTTGTCTGATATGTGAGTATCTAATCAGCTGGTTGAGGCCATTGCCCAGTGTTAGGTCTTTAACGTTTAACATTCAGATCTCTCTCTCCCCCTCTTTCTCCCTCTCTCCCCCTCTCTCTCCCTCTCTCTTCCTTTCTCTCCCCTTCCTCCTTCTACGTACGTATATAAGTGTGTGTGCGTCCGTTTGTTCACAATAAATATTTATTCCATACAGTTTTACGTTCAGACGTAGTACACTTTTAGAAAATGCATCCACTTCCTCCCATTGTCCTTACAGCCACAACTCTCTTAAATCAGACCTTCAGCACATGCAGATTACCATTGTCACCATTTTCTCTGTTATCCGCCATTTAGTTTCATTTGCATTTTTATGCCATTTAGTAAGAAAGAAGAGTCAGTTGGGAATTTTAAGGGTAAAGTCTTTGTTATGGATCATGAGAAATAACTCGTGTCGCCGATAACGCGAGCGTGCGAAAATTGTCTGAAAGGGGAGAAAGGAGGAAGATAAAGAAGGCTTTGAGGGGCGGAAATACAAAGCAGTGAAGAAGGGAGATGGCGATAGGCAAGATGGGAAATCACTCGAGTCAGTATTAACGGCAGGAGAGAATGTTCTGTGAAAGAAATATTACAATCGAGGAAAAGGGGCGATATAATGCTTTGGTAAATTTTAGAGATAATTGTTTGAGACTGAATTATGTATGGGAGAGAATAATGTGGAATGACACGGTTACATTTCCGTCTCTTCGGCTGGATACACAAGGTAATATTTTCTTTCCTTTGGCCAAGATACAAAATGATGACAATTGAGTTACGTTCGAATATATTATTCATACGTTGCAAAGCACCTTATATGTATGCAGGGCTTTCGCTAGAGAATGAACTTCCAATATTTATCAGCCGAGAACAAAAGAGGCACATTGTTTTAGACTTCATATTCAAACTGGCTTTTGATTATTGTTGGCCAGGATATGCCGTCATTCAAAAGAACACTTGTCCCTTTTTTCATTTTCCGTTTTTTTTATCGTTTACTTTTCCACGTGTAGGCGAGTGAGTTAAAATTTCTGTCGATTGGGAGTGCATGATCCACTAACCCCACTAGCGGTTGTTGTCTAATCAGATGGCCTCTTTGCGTCATGCAATCGGATTTTGTAAATGATGCAGTTATCTATGCATCTTTTTATTTATTTTCCTCGTTTATTTAGATGGTGCATTTATTTATTTTCTGAATGAAAAATCCATTAGTAGCGTGGTGTGGCGAAAAAAGATAATTGTTCACCTGGGATTGCTGCCCAAGTAATATCTATTGGAATATCCCCTTAGGTCGCGTGCCCGCTGTAGGCTACATACTATAGGCTTCATGGCATGGCGATTTCGACGTTCTCGCCAGGTAGGAAGAGGATATCCCCTTGATGCCGGGTGGAAACGTCGGATCACCATGACATGTTTAACAGAGTAACTGGCGTTGATTTTTTAAAAACTATCATGCAGGATATTGGTTAGCCCTGCTGGTGACGCTATCCGTTATGCTAGAGTGACCTAAAGTCAGCTGTTATGGAAGCTACTATACCAAAAGGACTCTACCGTTTTCTACAAATTCTTATCTTTAGAACAATGCAAGTTCACGAAATCGACAATTTTGATAATGGTATTCCTTTTGGAGTGATGTGTTAAAATTTGTGATTTTGTTTTGTTACATGAAATAAGTTTTTGTTAAACTATAGGCTCTAATTAAAAAAACAAACAAACTAAAAGTCTTTTAAAAAAAATGTAGTGAATCGATAACGAAATCATGGTGTACCAGAGGCGGATAGATTAGCCTAGTATCAGTCTATGTGGTCTGGAGTGACGCAACATATGTGAATGACTCATCAGACTAAATGTAGCCCCTTCTTCATGAGTGACAACCACTCTATTGTGTTGATAAGATGCGGAAAAAAAACCGCTATACGCAAAATATGTTTATCGAAAGATAGGATTTATCTTTTAGCAATACTGTATATAGTGTCCCCCCCCTTTTACCGCATGCCCCTTCTTTCTAATCATGGTTTGATGCCAGGTCAGAATAGGTCTTAAACTAGGTAGCACAGCTTCAAATACATATTGTGTACCCCAGAGGCTCTATTATTACTCAAAGCATTGATTCTGTCCGTGCATTC
>BOPN01002555.1:138575-141075 GCA_017312705.2 Penaeus japonicus
AGAGTCGTTTTAGTAGACTTCTGGCGTCGAGAGTGAGATGTAAGAAAGACATTAGTGGTTCAAAGAAATTTACTAGAAATATACATTTTTTTTCTGATAGGATTTGTTAGGTAACTCCCCTCCCCCCCCACTTCCCCACCCCCCTTAGGAGATTATGTATAGAAAGTATTAGATGGGACGTCTTTTGTTTGGTCGCGAAGTGGATCCCTCCCAGACGGGGATCTTATAAAACTCAAACTCAAAAGCTTTTGTTTCGCGGAAGATTTCGGCCTTTCGAAGCTACAGCAGTGGATTTTCGACCAAATCGGAGCTCCGTTTGTTGTTGTTGAACTTGTTATATATTGCACCTGAGTCGGAGAGGGATGTTCTTTTGATCTTATGCTAATGACGGGGTCGGTGCGAGGCGACTCATAAAGCCTGCGCGTTCATTGTGTGGATATGAGATCAGGGAAGACGGTTTCACTGCATTGTCTTTTTGCTCACAGTTACACACGTCTCGAGTCCCAGACATACGCGCGCGCACACTGACACATACACACACCCCACTCACACACACAACACACACACACACACACACACACACACACACACACACACACACACACACACACACACACACACACACACACACACACACACACACACACACACTCTCACTCTCTCTCTCTCTCTCTCTCTCTCTCTCTCTCTCTCTCTCTCTCGCTCTCGCTAGATGTACGTAATCACTTGTCTCAATAAACTCGTCAAAGTCAAAAAAAGTCTCTCTCTCTCTCTCTCTCTCTCTCTCTCTCTCTCTCTCTCTCTCTCTCTCTCTCTCTCTCTCTCTCTCTCTCTCTCTCTCTCTCTCTCTCTCTCTCTCTCTCTCTCTCTCTCTCTCTCTCTCTCTCTCTCTCTCTCTCTCTCTCTCTCTCTCTCTCTCTCTCTCTCTCTCTCTCTCTTTCTCGCTCTCACCCTCCCCTCTCCTCCCTCCCATCCCTCCGCAGAATTATAGCAAGAGGCTAGAGAACAAACAACATTATGCATGTATTTTTGTTATTTGCCTGTAATTGTCTGAACAGCCAACAAAACGTAATCACCAAAGTTCCCGCGGTCCACTTAAAACGAGTGGTCACTTAATTAAAAAGAAATGCCCTTCGCGCGAACTCTCTGAGAAATATCTGTAAAGTAGGCGCCCAAAGTGTTTTGTTGCAAGTTAGCTATCGGCCGCCCTCGCGTAAGCAAACTTGCTAATTAAGTCTTACTAATTACCCTCCGAGTGCGGCTGGTACGGGTTGCGGGAGGTGGCGGGCTTTATTGCCGCATTGGAGAGCCACCTATGAGAGGCCGGATGTCTCGATCCCTTGTATTTTTTTTTCAGTAGGTGAGGTCTTTTAGTTGAGGATAAAGGATGAGCCTGATGATTTTATTATTATTTTTTTTAATGAGTGTTTTTTGGTCTTTTGTACTGTGTTTAAATGGAATGAAATTGATGCGGTGGATAAGTCGATTATTGAAATCTTTTAGGGGGGAGTAGTTCTTTAGTAATAAGAAAAGGTTTTACTTAGCTTTATATATGGGATGAGCATTTGTGATGGATCGCTTGAGTCCTGTGCTTTTTAATTTTGAATAGATGTCATTTTGTTCTGTTCTGCTTTCAGGTTAGAGAAAAGGGGTCTTCGTAATATGTGTCATAATACGTATTGAAGAACTCTTAAAATTTATTTTGCGATTTTGTTGATTGAGTACAGGACTCCATACCCAAATGTTCATCTCCTCTACAAAGCTTAGTCAAGCCTTTTCCTATTTCATTTTAGATAAAAAAAAATGAAGGAGTATTTTGGTATCGTTTTGAATGTTTGCTCTGTTTTTTTATGCATTTGATACCCGCCCACAAGTCCTTTGATAAAGCTGTTACAACTGAAATCCGCAACGTAATGAATAGACAAACAAGCACCGATTTAATTACTTGGTGATTCAGTGATTCTTATTTAAATGAAGATCATTAAAGCTTTTGATGTTCGCTTAATGTAAGCATCATTGTCAACAACATTATTCACGTTGTGGAATAGTAAAACGAAAAACGGAAATGTTTATACTTGTTTTTTTAGAATCGGGTGAAATGATGTTACTGCGATGGTGGTACTAAGGAGCAAATGCGACTCGATCCTTTCAGGCTCCTTTCAAGATCCTTTCAAGATCCTTTCAAGTAGAATATTCCTAAGAATAGCTGTGGACACTAACGACACCAGAATATATATAATACATTTCGGGATGGTATTTATTAATTAATTTATTTTATTTTTTTGCCAGCTTTTAGAGGGAACTCGTTCATATTGAATATCACTTTTTTATATATGTTTTTCCAGTAATCTTCTTAGGGGCGAAGTTGATAATGTTTCATTCCATTATTATTTATATATTTCTGTCCCCGAGCACTGATGTTTTAGAACACATTGTAAAAACATGAGCACATTATCAACTTCGCTCCAAGGAAGATTTCCGAACTCTGTCTTAAAAGTAA
>BOPN01002555.1:148575-153575 GCA_017312705.2 Penaeus japonicus
CTTTCCGAAAACTGATTTAAGGTTCTCACAATCATTTCCTAATACGGATGTTAAGGACGAGTAAAACATCATTTCGAACCAGAGAAAAAAGGTAAAAAGAATCCCAAAGTCAGCAACAACAACAATAACAACAAAATACTAATGGTCATTGCACGTAGGGATTGCGTTAGGCGCACGGGGCGGCGAGCGAGAGAGGGATGAGAGGGACGAGAGACACACGCAGACGGAGGAGATACGATGTAAACACGCCGTGGCGGGAATCTGGAAGGCCGCCAGTGGTGTCCGGCCATTTATCTTTTTGGTGGACGGCCCCGCTCTTGCCGGTGGACCAACCCGGGCCTCAATTATGGCATATCGCTGCTGGGGACGCGCGCTCTGCTTTAACTAACAGCACACTGCGTTATTCAACTGCTCTCCTCAGCCTCCCTCCTCCCTCCTCCCTCCTCCCGCGTCAATCCTTTCTATCCCTTTTGCCCTCCCTCACTCGCGCCTCCCCGTCCTCCTTTCCTTCCCTATGCCCCTTCCCTCCCTCTTCATTCCGTTCACTCTGTCCCTCCTTACCTTCTTCTCTCTGGCCCCGCCCCTTACCTTCTTCTTTTCCTCCTTTCTTGCTTCTCTCTCTCTCTCTCTCTCTCTCTCTCTCTCTCTCTCTCTCTCTCTCTCTCTTTCTCTTTCTCTCTCTCTCTCTCTCTCTCTCTCTCTCTCTCTCTTTTCCTTCTTTTATCCCTTCCTCCGTTCCCGCCCTTTGTCTTTTATCTTCCCTTCTTCCTTTCCTTCCTTACTCTCTCCTCCTCTCTCTCTCTCTCTCTCTCTCTCTCTCTCTCTCTCTCTCTCTCTCTCTCTCTCTCTCTCTCTCTCCCTCTCCCTCCCTCTCTCTCTCTCTCCCTCTCTCTCTCTCCCTCTCTCTCTCCCTCCCTCTCTCTCCCTCCCTCCCTCCCTCCCTCCCTCTCCAGTCCAGAGTAATGGTACTACATCCATACACTCCTCGTGGGAGTAGAGAGCGAGTGGAGTTAAAAGCTTTTGGGAGATTAGTCATGATTAGTTTATTATCTTGCCGTCTGGGTGTTCCGTTTTCTTTTGCCTTTTATTATTTATTTATTGTTGTTGGGTTTTGGGACTGGCTTAGAAAAGGAGAGGTATGTTTCTGCGTAGTGTGTTTGTATGCGAAGCTTGGAATTATGTTTTTACTTTTACATCTGTTACCCGAAGTGCACTTCGTTTTGGTCACCTGTATCAATGCTCTTCTAGCTCCTCTCTTCCCCTTTTCCCTCCTTTATTCAGCTCCCCATACCTTTCCCCTTGCCCCTCCATCTCCACTTTACTCCTCTTTCCTCTTCCCCTCGCCACCCCTTTCCCCATCGCTCCTCTACCCTTCCTCTTCCCCTTTTCGTCCTTCTCTCCCCTCCCCTCTCCTCTCCTCTCCTCTCCTCGCCGCCGGAGATAGATGACAGAGGTCGCGGCAACAGCGCCCGAGCCGCGATTTGGGCGCATGATGATGCTATTCGGCGGATCCCGAGTGAGGTCTCGGCGAATTAGCAGACGGGGCCGAGTAATGTATTATGATGATGCTGCAGGTGAGCCGGAATAATGAAACGGATTTATCGGAAAAGCGACTGAATACGTATCGCGTCGCGCGCTGATTGTCGTGGAAATTTATGTGAAGGGAATCGTGTGATTTGCTTAACGTTCATGCATGATTTTTTCTTTTCTTTTTTTTACCCCTTTAGAATCGACGAATCGTGTTGCGCTGGTGCGATCGCAAAGCGGCGTCCTATTTTCCTCTCGTTTAACATGCAGAGCAGAAAGCGCCATTATCTCTCTTTTTTCCGGCCTGTTCCCGAGTGAAACAAAAATCAAGGTTCTGTGTCTGCATTATTAATACCGCTCATAGCAGCATGTAGCCGGGTGGTCGGGGCTCGTTGGATCGCCGTAGTTGGGATGGTAATTTTTCTTCCTCTCTTTTCTTTCTCCTCCTCGCGTCTGTGCTCTTTCAGTTCTTCTGTGACGGAGACAAGAAAGAAGGTAACAAGTTAAACTTATTATTAGTCCTCGTCTCTTCTCCCTCTCCTCCCCTCTCTCTCTTTCTCTCATCTCCCCCTTCCTCTCCTCTCCTCTCCTCCCTTTTTTTCTTTTCCTCTTTCTATTCCTTTCTGTTCTCTGCTCACTTTCCGCGCCAATTTCCTCTTCCCTCGCCTATCCTCTCCTATTTTCTTGCCCCTTCTCTCCTTTTCTCCTCTCTTCTCCTCTCTTTTCCTTTCCTCTCCTATTTTTTGCTCCTCCTCTTGACCCACCCCAAATCTTATCCCTTTACCTCCCGCGTGTCTGTTCACACTTCCGTCCGTGATAAAGTGTGGAGAGGAAATTTTTATCCAACAAAGTGCGTGTAAGTGTGTGAATATGAGTTGGAGTATCACGTGATCTCCTCCTACCCCGTTATTCCCCTAAATTTCCCCTACATTTCCCCTTTTTTCCCCATTCTTCACCCACCCGTCTCTCTATTATCTTCCTTTTCTTCCTACTCTCTCTCTTCATTATTTCTTTTCTCCTGAATGCATATTCCTCTTTCTTCTTTCACTTTCTCCCTCCCTTCCGTCCTCTTGTCTTCTACTGTCTCCCTTCTCTTCTGCACCCCCTCTCTTCCTTTCCCTCTCTCTTCTCCTCTCTCTTTTCCTCTTTCTTCCCTCTCCTCCTCCCCTATCTTTCTTCCCCTGCACCCCTCACTCATTCTATCTCACGTATTCGCCTGATTCCGGTGACGGGAAAAATGAGGGGACGACACGCATGCTCCTCTCGTGCCGTCTCTTCCTTCTATCTTCTCCCCTCTTGAGCTGGGTCCATATCTCCCCTTCCCCCCATCTCCCTTTGCATCTCCCCCACTCTCTTTTCCCCACACTCCCCCCCCCATACACCTTATTCGCAGTGAGAAAAAACAGACTTTTTTATCCTTGTTTTTTTCATATTATGATTCCTGGCCCGTTCTTTTCTTCCCTTGGGCTTTGTACAATCCTTGTAAATCTTATTAGTCTATGAGGTTGAAAGAGAAAAAAGGGCAAGTGAAAAGGGGTAAAAATCAGATATCGGAAGGTATTCAGGACCTATTCTTGTATCTGAGATTTATTCTTATTATCTCCCTTTTTTTCTCCTCCTGTCTCCCTCCCTCCCTCCCTCCCTCCATTTCCTTCCTCCCTTTCTCCCTCCATTTCCTTCCTCCCTTTCTCCCTCCATTTCCTTCCTCCCTTTCTCCCTTCCTTCCCTGTTGTGCGGGTACCCTTTACCGTCCCCTGGAGAGGTGCTCGAGTGGTGCATCGTCCCTTACGGTCGGCTCTCCCGCCCTGCTACTGCGTCCTCCTCCTTTGTTATGGGCCGAAGGAATGGTGTTTTCATGGCATTCGAACGTGTGCTACTCTTTATATTGTGTGCATGTAGGAGGGGGTCGGGGGGGGAGGGTAAGCTTTGGGTAGGGTCTGACTTTCATTCATTTATTCGTTTTTTGTGCGTGTTTGTGTCTGTGTTTGTTCTCGTGTACCTGTTTTAACGTCTGTGTATAGACTACAGATAGATAGATGAAGATGAATAGGGTTGGCAATAGGGGCAGACTCTTAACTCGGCTATTTATTTTTCATTTCGGTTTTTATAATGGAGATAAATGCCAACACGACGACCTTCCCTCTAGCCATCCTTCCCATCCAGACAGACGTGGGACGATCCGGGAGAGTCAAAACCTTCCTTTGGTATGCCTTTAAGACATAAAAGAGGACACATCTCAGGGAGAGATGGACGAGGACGAGCTGGCGTTCTTTGAGATCCTTCTGGTGTTTTGTATGTCATATTGCCTCGGGCGCTCCTTCCCTCTTGACCGATCCGGCGAGAGGCTGATAGTCATCGAGCGGGCTCGGAAGGAGGGCTGTGGCCTACATTGTTCATCACGTATCCATCTGTCTGTCTATCTGTTTATTTATCTATCTTTCTGGTTATCTGTCTTTATATTTACCTGTCTGTCTATCCAATTAAAAGAATGAATAATTATTTGAATATATGTATGCAAACTTGTTTATTGATTTACTTATATATTGAAATGTATATTTCTTTCAATGTTTGTTTATATATTTATTTATACTTTTTTATCTAATGTTTGCTATTACAATATTACTCCTCAAATACTTGAATTGTGTATTTGTATTTACTTTCGCGTCGCACCTCCAAAACAGGATGAGCGAACGTGCAATTGCGAAAATACAAAAACGAAATACAAAACGTCGTGTATCGGTCAGCCGTCACGTAACGCTGTCCGAAGGATTCGTGACCGATGGCGTGGGCGCTTGCGGCGTGACGGCAATATGTTGCTGCGAGTGATTGATCTGTGACAGCGAGTGTGTGCGGGTTGTGGCAATTGTCCCGGTTTGGCCTCGCGGTAATCTGGCCCTCTCGCCCTTGCTCTCGCCCGTCGCGCTCTCCCCCCTTCGTTTTGCTAGCCTTGACCTTGTTTGTCTATTTGTCTCTCTTTTTCTTTCTCTTTTTGTTTCCCTTTCTCTCTCTCTCTCTCTCTCTCTCTCTCTCTCTCTCTCTCTCTCTCTCTCTCTCTCTCTCTCTTGTTTTTCTGTCTCCATCTTTGCCTCCTCTCTTTTATCTATGTATATAATCATATATTTAAATAGATTATCTACACCTCTTTTTTGTATATTCGTGTTTGGTTTTTAGTGTATATGCATGAATGAAGCTTTTTCATATTCACTCAGCTAAGTTAGTCAGAGGAGCTACAGGAGACGATGGAAAAATACGAATAAACTTAAATATATGCAATATTACAACAACTCTACCCTTCCCCGCTCATAATCTTAGCAGATTTGCATCCAATTTACCGCCCAATTTTAGGCCTTCATATAACGCCTCGGCTTGATAAATTAGCCGGGAAACTATTTAATATCTCGCGAGCTTCTTTTTCGCGTAAGTCGATCCTTCCAGCGCCCTTGGCTGATTTATTTTGTCTGTCTGTCTTCTCT
>BOPN01002555.1:158575-161506 GCA_017312705.2 Penaeus japonicus
GTTATTCATCGTTATCACGTTTTGTATCTATCATCATCGCCTTATTGCCTCTTGTTATGCGTTTCCATGTTATAGGCTATCGAGGCGTGCGAGGCATCCCCCATTTTCGCTGGTGTTTTATTATTGATACCCGACACCTCTCATCCTTTAATGCCCTTTGAATTATTGAATATCAGAGGAATTATTGTGCCTCGCCGCCGCCGTGCTTATAAAAAACTGCTCTGTTATTATTATTATTGTTATCGTTTTAGTTTTTGTTAATATGATGAATAGCAGCAGCAGGAGCAGCAGCATCGTCACCGTCACCGTCACTGCCACTGTCACCGTCACCGTCACTGTCACCGTCATTGTCACCATCACTGTCACCGTCACCGTCACTTCATTACATCATCATCATCATTTGTGTGCCACGAATGTAATGCGTTGCCCGTAATTCCGTGTGTCAGCTCAGGTTGCACACATTTACGTTCATTCTTTCTTTATATTTTCTCCTTTAACCTTCGCGAGCAGTGCCGGGGTTAAGGAGGGCATTTTTAGATTTTTTTTTTTTTTTGTGCGAATTCTTGGGTTCAAATGGAGGTCATGCGTCTGCGTAGAGGCGTTACGGTTCAAGTTCACGGCGTTCCTTTATTACTTCCAAAAGTAATCTCGGTTTACATGTCTATGTATTTATTTTGTATGACATTTTTATTACCATTTAGTCTAGAAGACTTAATGTACGAGGATCGAGCGTAAGAAGGAGGAGAGGGGGTTGGGGGGTTAGGGGGTTGGTGGCAATAAGTCAGAGCGAGCGATACCCGAATCTCTCCTTGTTTATCCGTTTTATGGCCGGTTAGGATACCCTTTCGTACCTTCTGACGCCCAGAAGTTGTAGAGGAGATCCGGTAGTATTTTATCGAGTGGTAACTAATGATGTTTTTAAGGGTTGCTGGATTTATTGTGTCGGTTCGGGATAGATTGAAAGTATTATTTATCGTCTATCTGTGTGTGTGTGTGTGGGGGGGGGGTTATAGGCATGTATGTATTTGTATATCTATATGTGTGTGTGTTGGCCTTTGTAAATATGTGTTTATACGTTTGTATGTTCATATATCGTATCGTAGGTCTTTTCTTCTTTGCCCTCCCCCATAAAGTGGGTTTACGTTACTTGATGTTCACCTTATCATTTTGTGATTCTGAATGCGCATGCAATTGCAGCTCAAATATTTCCTCGCGGATTTTATCTTGGGCCAGATCCTCTTCGGCGCAATTACATCCGTAGGTGCGGAAGTTTGGTCGCGTTCGGCAAATTTACAGAGCTATATTTTCGGTTTCCCTGAAGTTCTGAGTGCGAACCGCGGGTGATTAGAATTATGTTAGACATTAAAAGTAAGTTTGTGAGTTAGTGGTTCGCGATGTGGTATGATGGTAGAGAAGAGGAACAGTGCTAAGAATACAATACCTGATCCGGTTGTTAAGGATGGATAGACTTATTGTATTTCATTGTAGTATGTTTTTTTTTCTGTATATTTTAGTTGTACTGTTAGGTGGATATCCATTAGCAATAGCTGGTTTTCAGAAAGGTTAGTAGGTCATATGATATAACATAAGAAGTTTATAACTGAGTATTTCGTCTTATGTAAAGAAAATGGGTGAAACCGGCCAACAGTTCATTTTGCCTTGTGGTAGCTAGCTTTAAAGGTTACAGCGCATATCATTCTGAAGTATGATGATAAGCTGACATTTCTTTGTTTTAGAATACGCATTTAGTGAGCAAAGTGGATATTTAGTATGTTTATTGTTCTTTTATTTTGACTCTCATGCCTTCAAATATAAATTAGATGCTCCGTCCTTGCACTCGCATTATCTTACTAGTTCTAGTTCTGGTCTCATGTGTATTTTAGGACTTATATAAATCTTTTGAGATATTTTAATTGTGCATATAGTATCAAGCCACTGTATTGCATATATTTACTCAGTGCATGTTCGTAAAGATTTGCTAAAGTAATTTTATGTTTAATTAATTTATATTTTTTGAAAGTCTCTCTTGTACCCATGAACTTCAACACGGATTGTCACATTAATTTAAGTTTGGTTGCTCGGCGCGTAGGCTTTAGTTATCGTTGGAACGCGTTTAGCCCAGATAAAACTTTGGTCACAGGACTCCTTCATACAATTAACACCAGTAATCTTGATCAGATAGGTGCTATTTAAAGTTTGGTTTTCCTTTTCGCTTTTATTATTATCGCCAGGAGAGGTAAACAATTCTAATCTGTTCTATTTAATACAACCTCGAATTTGGCCGTTGACAGAACTATAGTGAAACATGACACGGCTGCACCGTAGAGTTCAGATCCACATCCAACGCTATTGTTTGATTTCATACTGGTTGGTATTAATTACTTCGCGGATTATTTTGATAAATCGATAGTGAGCTTAACTCAGTATGTATTTTTTTGATAGCAGGGTAACATTTTCCTCGGCGAAAGTACAGCCCTGATTTGATTAGTTGGACTTACATTTTCAAATTAGTTTTCTTCAAAGCAATACGCCGATTTTCGATTTTTTATTTAATATTTGGCTCGGTTTGTAACTGTTTCGCCGAGTCGTGGCTAAAGGCAATTGTACTTTAATCCAACTGCCACGTATATCGATGGCCCAATGAAATAATTGTAATGAAATAGGGTAATTGCACCATATATTATTTGTTTGTACGATAACTGTCACATAAAATAGTTGCTTTACCAAGGGTTCTTAAATACGGTTGTGCATGTTTAAGTCTTTGTTCTATGAACGTTTACGTGCGTTCGCATATATGTGCGCAACGAATCATGTACCCACACACACACTTACACGCAAAGAGAGAGAGAGAGAGAGAGAGAGAGAGAGAGAGAGAGAGAGAGAGAGAGAGAGAGAGAGAGAGAGAGAGAGAGAGAGAGAGAGAGAGAGAGA
>BOPN01002555.1:171606-174106 GCA_017312705.2 Penaeus japonicus
GCACTCACTACGTGAAAACCCCTATGACGGGCTATTGCATGACGCCCTTTTCTAACAATCAATATTTGAAAATCTATGTATGAACATTTATCATACAATTACTAGGCCCTTTTCTAACAATCAATATTTTAAAATCTATGTATGAACATTTACCATACAATTAATAGGCCCTTTTCTAACTGGTATTGGTAACCTGATAATCTGCTTTGTTGATAGCATTTACAGTGCCAATTTTATATCTTATAAAAAAGATACCTAATGAAATGTAAATAGACTACCACAGATTATAGACAGTACAGAATATATAAAACAAATATAAAAATAACCATGTAATTATAATCAACAGTTAATCAATCAATATTTTAAAAACTATGTATGAACATTTATCATATAATTAATAGGCCCTTTTCTAAAAAGTAATAAAAAATAAATAATTTAAACCAACTATTTCAAAATAATATTAATTCAAACACACTCCAACAGTAAATAAACTGTTCAAGTCATAATAAATAACAGTGCTAGTACAATTTCACTATTTTCATATTCTTAAGTACAGTAATTCAGCCAGAACAAGATGAAAAAATAAGATCATAAGCAATCAAATCTAACTAGACACATTTGAAAGCGAACTTTAGAGACTCCTACTTCCATGCCACTTTCAAGTATTTATACATCACAACCTCCTGCAAATAAACACAAAACAACATTGCCTCAAATTGTGAATATTTCTTAAGAATCTGAAGCTGAGGATAACCCTGTACTTTTACCTTCAGATACTGAATAACACTGCTGTATGAGGTTTTAAAGTGCTTTTATTTTACACTGAATGCAATGGAAAATGGCCTTGCCTGGTTAGATTTTATTTAACAGATAATTGGTATTAACCCATCCCCGACGGGGGAATTCTAGCCTTGAATGTCCAAATGCCGGGGCGTTCAAATTATTAGGCCTAAATCAATTGAATGGCTGGCACAATACTGTGCCGCCCGGCCACTGGGCTTTTGAATGCGCGGTACACATGCTGTACCACCCGCCTGTGTGGGTTAACAGATACCCTTACCCCCCCCATTACTCCATTAAATCAAAGGTTACCGTAAAAAGCAAATATGAAAATGGTTTGTCATCTTGGCAAGATACAAACATCACCACAAATAACTCCTCACCCAACACAAGCTGTCTAAACTCATCATAGGTAGGAGCTGAGTGGATGGCACGAATTTTGGCAGAGTTTTCCGCTGCGTAGCGTCTGTCCGCTTCAATTCCTGCTCTTAGACGTGCCTCAAGCTGGCCTGGATCAACACCTCCTTCCCAGCCTCCACATGCCATTGTGCAGCTGAAAAATAAAATACGATTCAAAATATGGCACATAATCTAATTCACCCATTAACACCAACATCACCATACTTTTTCAAGGAATTTCCAATTTGATTATTTGCATTTTTGGGGAGACAGCTTTTTTAATCCCTAAAAAAAAAGCATAATCAAATAAATGACCCTTCCAATAACAGGAAATTAAAAAAAAAAAAAAAAAAAGTTAATCCTCTTTAGCACTGTGCAAGAAATGGATGAACATCCCAAATCTTATGCTGAAAACATTTCTGGGCAAACTCAATCAAATCCTAATGTGTTCATACATGCAACTGAATATCCTTCCAGAGGGGTCAAAATTAGGGAAGTAAAGTGACATAAATAATAAGGAAAATAATCACTAGAACACAGAGGAATAAAATACCAACTGTTATCTCTAATGTAATAGGCATTTTCATGGAGTCAGATCACTTTTATATTTCATTTTCTTTTGTTGAAATTGCAAGCTATTTATTCATTCATTATAATGGCCTATCATAACAAAGGCTGATTAGTATCATTTTGGTAATATATCATATATAAACTCATATTTCACCCCTATAAAATTATAGAAAACATACATCTTAACCCATTAGCAGCGGATGGCATGATTTGCAGCAAAGGCAGAGTCGGTCATAGACGCGGATGGCATCATGCCAGACATGTAAAACAGCCATCCTACTGCACAGACCTTTTTTTAATACCGCGACCAATGGGTTAAGATGTGGCCTATCTTGCACCACATTAATCACTGCACAATTCAACATACATCTACTAGAATAGACCCTAGAGGAATAAGCAAAGCCAAATTTATGAAATGTTGAAAACACCAAATGCTTCAAAACTTCTCTTATAGCGTGACATTTGCTATATAAGTTTCCATAATGTATTTCCCAGTTTATCTATAGACCTTTTACATGGCAGACTACACAGATACAGCCACATCAAACAAAATGATAGTTACTGGCTAGCTCTGCCAGTTTATGCATGTGGTTTAATGAATGTTGCAGTCATATCTCATGAAAATTTCAAATGTTTGAATTATAATGCTAAATCTCTCTTTTTAAATATATTATAAGGTGCTGCAATGGATGACTGCCTCTTCTGCTTGCCTGTCAATATCTGGAAGGATGATGCAAATTATTAAATATGT
>BOPN01002555.1:181606-184106 GCA_017312705.2 Penaeus japonicus
CCCGTCATGAATATTTTAGCTTACCAAACTCAAAGAGGACACCCCTTGTGACGAACATGTGACTCTCACCACGTGGTTCAGTGCCACTCGAATCTGTGTCACAGCGGCCTGCAGAGAATACTCTTGACTAATGAGGGAATACTTCGAGACGGAAAATAAAACTTGCGAATAGCTTACTGGATGAATTCATATTAGGCCGAAGAAGAGAACGAAACCAGGCATGACGGCTCAAGGCCCCATGTGGTATCAGGATTGTTAACAATATTATCAGATCTGTTTGACTTGCGCCATGCCTGGGTGATGCAATAAGAGCGAGTCCACAGCTACCGTGTATTGCATTATAATCATTGTATTTGATATGCTGCACATGTCCTTAAACCAGGATTTTGGTCGACGCAATAAAACTATTTTTTTTGATAAAGTTGCATAGCTCTAGCGCCAAAAAATGTGTATAATCAATACTTCACCGGTTAAGTAACTGTAAACCAGTAAATGGAATGATATGCATATTTCAAGATAACTCAACCATGAATTTCAATTCTCTACGAAGTCGTGAATATATATATATATATATATATATATATATATATATATATATATATATATATACATACATACACACATATATATTTATGTATATATATATGCGTGTGTGTGTGTGTGTTGTCGCATGAAAACAACCTTCGCAGGTGCAGAATGGCACTGCAATGGAGTATTAATGGTACCTAACTGGTGTGATCATCTACCAGAATGAAAAGTGACTTTCGGTATTTCTAATAAACGACTTGAAATCCGCGTGTATGAACATTTGGCAAGGTTTTTCTCATTGAGATTTGGCGTCTACTCAGATGCTGATAATCGTGATCATATTCTTGTCCTAAGTTCCACTTGATAAACATGACCAAGTTATTTTGATTCCCGCTAGTCTCCCTCATGTCTTTCGGCCATTAAACTGTAACGTCATAGTGTCACCCTCAATTACAGCGTTACATTCTTCGCCAAAATCTTATTAGGCTTCACTTCTGATCTATAACCCCTGGGAGATATCCCCGCGTCAAAAGAGAAAGTAGGGAAGACACTGAAATTACTCTAAAACAAGTAAGAGTTCTGGGGCCCATGAGGGGGACCCAGTAGTGCCTCTGGGAGGACACTAAAGTGAAGGTCTTGGGTCAAGGCTATTATTTACTTAAAGTTTATGTGTCTTTTATTACAGAAACGGGCCAGTTCTTGGAAATATTCCGATAGCCGAAACATTAGATTTGCGTTTAGGTGACTTTCAATATGAAAGGATTACTCGCTTCTCCCACGTGATTCGAATAAATCGGAATTGATTGTTAAGTGTAAAATACATATAAGTTCTTTGTTAATTAATGCACTCATCATGAGCATGGGATTTTTTAGAAGTTCATTAAAAACAAGGTAAGAATACCCAATTTGACCCAATTTGCCAATCCTGTACTTCACAAGTAAACAAAATAGCAGAAGACGAGCAGACGACAAGCATGTCCTCCACCATCGGTCTTGCGCGTATGTAAAGAGTAGAGCAGAAGACGAGCAGACGACAAGCCATATACTGCACTATCGCCATCTAGCTTTGCCACTGCCTGCAGGTGCCAGGTATTGAAAACGGACAGATTAGATGCGCACAAAGGCGTATATGCTTGTATTTTTACTTGCTCACGTTTTTGGAATGATATGTAATCAATGTTAGGCTTCAGCTAGTCACTGTTCTTTAAAAATAACCATGAAAATGGAACAGTGTATCCCAGGACACGCTTACTCTAGCAGAGTGCACTGACTAGCAAGCCGGTGGTACCGTGGAGGCATCATTTGGCACTGTATATGAAATATAGTGGTCAGTGAGTAAGGACTGTCATAGTGACACTGTACGCCGGTGTAGTAAAAATCACAGGAATACTACAGATTACTCAAATATCCAACAATAGAGAAAGATCCTCTGTAGTATAGCGAAAAAGCGAGATAGTATAGCGATTGGATAGAGGAGAAACACTACAATGGCACCCTTTGGTAGTGTAGCGCAAAAGCGCTGAATCCTAGCGCATCGAGAAAGAGGCGCTAGAGTGACATCTTTGAGCAGTGTATTAGACTTCGTTGACGATGGCGGACGTGAATGGTGTACAGGCCGAGTCGCCGAGGAAGAGGCTCAAAAACACTCCCACCAACAAAGTGTCGGTGGTTCTCGGTGCACAATGGGGCGACGAAGGCAAAGGGAAGGTCGTAGACATGCTGGCAGGCTCGTCTGACGTTGTGTGTAGATGTCAGGTGAGAAATAGCATTCAACTTTCCGGCGGGACAACTCTCCATTTCAAGTAGTATCAATTTTTCACGGTTCCAAAACTACAGTAACCGAAGAACTAAAACTTTTTTATTTCTTCAGGCAGGAGTTGCATGGCTATAGGGTTGTCAGTGTCAACGATTATGAGTTTTCGTTCCGGGTTGTTACTAATTTTGTAATAGGCTTTGGATGACGCAATAATCC
>BOPN01002555.1:197692-204011 GCA_017312705.2 Penaeus japonicus
AGCAACAAAAAGGTCTTAGTTGAGGGTGCTAATGCTGCTATGCTGGACATAGACTTCGGTAAGTGAGTTCAGCTACAGATGGGCATATTTTTTATAAATTCAGATATTAAGAAAATATGCAAATAGTCTGTAATGTTAAACAAAATGTATGTCTTTATCATTTATTGACATTGTATAGGTTTCAGTGTGTGTGTATGGAAAGTGACAGTTGGTAGATTTGTTTTCACGATGGGGCTATTTCAGCTCTAAATAGTCGAAATGCTGGGATATTGAAATGCCTAAGCCTAACGCCTCAGGATTCTCGGCCGCACTAGCCATGGGCGAGCACTGTATGCCCGATCACCTGGCGTGCTGGCCTTGACTAAATATCTTGTTGCCAGCGTCTGACCCAAAAACCACTGAACATGATAGCAAGTCAACTGGCATGAATGGGTTAAGAAAGGGCAAAGAAAAACTTTTTTTATGCATTACAGTTCTTTATGTTTTGATTGATGGCCATGTGTAATCTTGTTAGACAATATGATTAGTCACTGCCTCCCATGTCTTTTGTTCCATTATCCATAAACATTATATCTTTACATTACATCTTACATAAAATCTTTTGATCATTCACAAGCTATTGTAGAAGAAGACTTAGGCATAGGTTCTGGTTGAACCCAAAGCTTCTCATTCTCTTACACAACAATCTCTCCTGACAGGTACTTATCCCTATGTAACATCAAGTAACTGCACTATCGGAGGAGTGTGCACAGGGCTTGGTATCTCCCCTTTGTACATTGGAGAGGTCTATGGTGTAGTTAAGGCCTATACGACAAGAGTTGGTGTGGGGCCTTTTCCTACAGAACTCAAGGAAGTATGTAAAATGTTTAATCATGTTCAGCTGAAATTTTGCGGAATGTGTAGAATGCATTCATAAACTATCTTAAGCTCCTACATGTACATTTATACAGGTGTTTGAATAGCAGGTGTTGGACCCTGCACTTTGCACTTATGTATATGAACACTTGGATTAAGCATATAGTTACACCTGTAGACTTTCGTTCCTCTTCCTTTTCTGCCTATCTGTATTTTTTTTATCTTATTGGTCAAGATTTGCTTTGTTTTTTCCTCTTCTCCAATTGTGGGTGTTTTTTTGTTTTTTGTTTTGTCAGATATGTTTTTATTCATATATTTCTCTTCTGCCTTCACTTCTTCCTCATTTTTTTCTATTATGTATCTGTCATCTTTTGCTTTCCCTCTTCTCACATAGAGAAAAGAAAAATTATAGCTTTTTAAAAGAAGGTGAATATCCAACTAGTAGGGTGCACAGTGAAGAAGTTTTCGTTTTTTTCCTGAATTTTGGACTGATCACCATGAAAACCAAAGCAATTGTTTCCAGGCCCATGAGCACCCTACCCCCAATCTGTAGTAGCTTTGTATAAATCTGCTGATAAACTGTGCAATAAACATTGCCTCAGGAGGTAAAGAGAATTAAAGCTGAAGGACTCTTATCACTTCTAGGACATTGGGGAAATCCTGCAGAAAAGAGGAGCAGAATTTGGCGTAACCACTGGGAGGCCAAGACGGTGTGGCTGGCTGGATGTTGTCTTACTCAGACACACTAACATGGTCAATGGCTACTCAGCTATTGCCCTCACAAAGCTAGACATTTTAGATCATCTGAAAGGTATGACATTGTATTTTTCAGTTTTTGGTTGCTCCTTACCATTGTCTGTTACAGAAATTTGTGAAGTGAGGATCTTTTATTGAATGTCATCTTTGGTATTCATTCAGTCTGTAAAAATGATCTATAAAGTTGTTACTTATTTGAAAGTTACCATTAGGTACCATGTATGCCATGATGATATCTTCTTCCAGAATTGAAGATTGGCAATGCATACATTAGAAGAAATGGAGAGAAGATGGAGCACTTCCCAGCAGATATGGGAGAACTGGAAGATATCACGGTGTGTAGAATCACAGCTTCTTATATGTAATGTGTTGTCTCTCTCTTATTATTGTATTATTGACTGAAAAGAACATTCTGAAATAAGCATGTAGGATTATGGTAAATAGAACAGGATGATTATTTTTGCTTGATATTTTTCCACCTGTCTCTCAATTACTACTGCAGAGGTTGGATAATTTTAGGTTGAATATATTAAATAGAGTGATTTAGTACAAATATTGAAACATTTTACTCTCAACAGGTTGAGTATATCACAATGCCAGGATGGGAGGAGGACACATCCCAGTGTCGCACATTTGAAGAGTTGCCTCAGAATGCCCGAAATTATATAGAAAAGATTGAGGAACTTATTAATGTTCCTGGTGAGCAAAATATCCTTCTTGTTATTTTCTCTTCTCTGTTTTGCATATAATACATATGTGACTTACTTCATTTTTAGAAAGGATTGGTTTTGTAAAAAAAAAAATGTCAGAAATCTGTTTATTTCTTGGAGTAACTGATTTTAGGCTGTGTATTTTTTTTAGTTTTCTTTTATCTCTAGGTCTCATGGCCTGAAATATGTTGCTTATTTTGCTATCTGAATAAAGTAATTGTTAAGATTTTTTTTTTGTTTGGATAGATTATGCTTTGAAAAAGGATTCCATTGCATCTATATCCACATTTGTGATGACTAATGTATTATCCTCTTTTATTTTAGTTAAATGGATTGGTGTTGGCAAATCCCGATCCTCAATGATCACAGTTTTCTAGAACCTGTATCTCCAGGAAAGAGAAAAAGGGACAAACTGTGGACTGAAATTGGCACCAGGTGAAGAAAAGACAAATTTAGGATTCAACATAACAGAGAGACAAAATGTGTGTATTTTATGTAATAGTTTTTAAGTGTACTAAACTTGGAGAGCATTTAGCATTGAGCTTCAAGCTGACTGAGTAAGATATAGTAATGGATAATCAGAGAGAATAAAATGTACTGAAAATTATTATAGTTATGATATAGGCAATTTGCCTCTACATAGAGAATGCTTGCAACCAACATAAGCCTTAATGCCATCTGTGAAAATAGCTGCATTTATTAGACTGAAATTGTTTGAAAATTTTCTTGATACAAAGAAATACAGATTTGTTTTTGATGAAAACACTCTCAGAAACACCTTTTTTCCTGTATTGGTTATTTTTGAGGCCTTTAGTTGCATTTAGTGTAAGAGACGACTGGAAGTGTCAGGAGTCATATGCAGGTGCTGTTAAAGGTTGTTATAAACTTACAAAGAAGGAATACATAACACAAAAAGTTAAAGGAATTCATTATATTAACCAGCTTCTTTTATTAGTGTGTGTATTTAGTGTTGTGTTTTACATTCATTGTATCTTGTTGATAAGACATCCCAAAATTTACGGTTTATTATGTTATTTCTTTTGATGTCTATGGTTCTGGTACTATTTCCCATTGTTTTCTCTTGTAAGTTTGGAATTATTAATGTTTTATCTTTTAAGATACAAAAATAAGATATCTTTATTGCATTTATTGTTATCTGCACATAAGTCAACAGGTTTGTCCATGAATCTGGCAGTGTTGACTTTTAATGACTATTGGTATTTAAGAGGATTTTCATTATTAGTGAATAGGGGATATAGAATTATGTATGTTGTTTTTTTGTCTCTCTTTTATAAGGAGATTTATTGACTACCATGTGTATTGCATTTGTGTTTTCAGCTGTCACATGCCTCTGGTAAATGTTGGTGATGATCACTTCAGCCTACAGTATCTGAGGGATGGATGCAGGAAGTCTAGACAGTATGCATATCTGACTTGAAGTCTGCTGTGATACAGTTTTCATATGCACTGACATGAAATTGGTTCTCAGAAACCAGTTTTTAAAAATTATTTTCTTCATTTTTCTTAATAAACAAAAAGACTGCTAAAGAGGAATGATGTTATTATGTTTTTGTCTTTTTTCTCTCATTTCATAAACCCATTTTAAACCTTTAACCCATTCACGACGGGACGTATTTTCGCCTACTCCTGCTAATGGCGGGAAGATAACAAGCGCGCAACACTTCGTGCCAGGGTGTTTTCTCGCTGCGCGGGGCCATGCTGATCCTCTCAGAGCGTTTTTCACCCTCCCTATTCTTATGTTTTTTTCTGAATGCATCCACAATGTAAAGGCACGTAAAAATATTGACATGTTCAGATGAGGTATTTTAGTCAAAAAACATGTTACAGTAATGCCTATTTAGTTTTATTTGATTGAACTTTGCCTATATTCTTCACTTCTATATGAAAATACCAAAGGAAAGTGGAAGCAATCTCTTAGTGGGGCATCAAAAAGTATGTTTCATACTTTTTCTAACCAAAAAAAGAACAGTGTGAATAATCATACACGTACATATAAGTATGTACATGTACATCATGACATGATATCATGGGTAATCAACAAATTAGAAATGATACTGCATTTGTAATTTTTTACTTTACTTTATTTCTTGGCCAAACACATTTGATTTTACGATAGGTTTTTCGACTCGGATCTTTTTATTCAACCAATCAAGAAGCAGAAATTACCATGTCATCAATATCATGTAGTTTTCTGCGATGTAATTTTTTTGACGTTATATCTCATTTTATGACTCAAACACCTAAAATAAAGTAACAGAGTCTAAGAAATTATGTAAAATGATTGTATTTGAGAACAATCTAGCGATCTATTGCTGACGTTTCAGTGCATCTCTACTGGCCTCCCGGGGCATGGCCAGAAAATGCACCACGTCTCAGGACGACTCCCGGGTCTAGGGATATTTTTTGACCCCGTGATAGCAAGTCAACCGGCGCGAATGGGTTAAGCCACATTGTGAACAAAACAGTGATAAGTGAACAGATAGCAAGAAGGGTAAATTTAGGAACAACAAAAAATTCAGTTCTCTCTATGGATACTTGGGTGACATCATGCTTTTAATCTCTTGCATGTTAGAGAGATTTTGCAGTTTTAGACTTGATTGTCACCCAGTAATAAATTATTGGTATTTAAACAAACCACTTACATACTATACATCAAGTGAGAACACATTTTATTTATGAAATATGATTTAATGACTAAGCAAATACAGCTAGAAAAGGAATAAGGTAAATAATTTTGGACAGAAGACATGCCAGAAGAGTATGGGAAACTTATGCATTTAAGTACCTGGAATTTTCAGGGTTCTTTTGCTATTTTGGGGTATATGGATGTATGTGTATGTGTGTGCATACAAGTCTTTCAAAGACTACAGTACCAGAACTGCTGCCCAGTCTTTGAATGGTCTCCAGAAAATTCATAGCTTGTCTAACAATTTTGTCTTTTATTTTAACACAAAGTGGTTAGTGTCCAACATGTTTGAAAATGTTAACACAGCCTCTTGCCTTAAAACTTTATATTCAGTCAAGCATCAGTTACAGAAACGAATTTCTCAGCAATGCCTGCTCTTCCCTCCCCTATTCCATAAAGAAACAACTTGCAGTATCAGTATTGAAGGAAGTGCTTTCTAAAAAATGTCTGCAAACTTTACTATTATTTTGAAAATCTTGTTTCACCTCTTGTCCTTTCTTATGCAATGCTAAATATGCCATTGTCCTCAATCTTTTAGAAAAAAGTAAAGTAAAAAAGAAAGAAAGAAAAAAAATGATCACATCTTCATCTGAGTGCAGTAAAGAACAAGAATCTTATTCCCCTTTTAGAATCTTCAAAAGGATGTTCATTGTTCCTATATGTTTGAGTGCATCTGCTTGTGTGCCTGTGGTAAATATTCTTGTGAATGCAATTACATGCATACACATACTCAGATGCATACGTACACCTTTATTTGTATGTGCTACGTAGAATGTTGAGATTCTCAAATTATATTTTAAAGTTGCCCCATTTCACATATGTGTAAATAGTTTTTAGGAAATACAAAATATTTATTTTAAAAGCTCGTGTTCCAAATGCTCAACATAAGAATTGTTTGGCTTTGCTTTAAGATTTGAAAGCTAAAATGAATATTTCCAATTTCAAGTCCTTCAGAAGGATTCATTTATTTACAGGAATGACTTTACCAAAACCTGAAGTGAGTAAAGCAACAGAATGTTTCTTATGTCCTCAAAGGACTTTGTTATCCTGTATCCATTTATATTCATGTTTGCTTTAATCATCTTACGTATCAAGGTGATGGTAGACATAACTTCAGTTTGACAATCAGTGTATCTTAGAGGACTCAGCCTGTTTTTGTGTATAAAAATGAATTCAGGGTAGTTCAGAGGAATATTCACACACACACACACACACACACACACACACACACACACACACACACACACACACACACACACACACACACACACACACACACACACACACACAC
>BOPN01002556.1:22500-25000 GCA_017312705.2 Penaeus japonicus
ATATATGTGTATATATATATATATATATATATATATATATATATATGTATATATATATGTATATATATATATATATATGTATGTATGTGTGTATATATGTATATATATATATATATATATATATATATATATATATATATTTATTCATATTAGCATATTAGCCAATCTTATTAGTGCAACATCAACAATAAGCCTAAACTGCACAGCCTATGATTACCCTTTCTCCTTCTCGTTGATAATTGCGCATAAGAACACGATATCAATAAACAATTTATTTCCTGTATTTACGAAATCGCGTCAGGCATTTAGTGAAGGGGAAAAAAAACTATCGTACAAAGACTGAAAGTTATCGTCCGATGTTGAAGGAAGTTACTTCGCCTTTTACTTCGCTATTGGAGGGGAACAGAGAGGCGTTAAAGGAATGGGTGATGAATAAGTGAGATGGAGAGAGGGAGAAAGATGGGAAAAGGAGAAAGAGGGTAATTTGAGGTAAGGAAAAGATTGAATATTTTGCTTTGAATTGATATATTTTGCGTGCTCTTTTTCTCTCACCTGCCTCTCCTCACTCTCTCTCTCTCTCTCTCTTTCTCTCCCTCTCTATTATCTTCTCCCATGACCCGCCTTTACGATTTGCATATATGACTCCTTTTTTTTTCTCTCTTTTTTTGTCTTTTTGTCTTTCTGTTATGCCCATTTTTCTCCCTCTTCTCTCTTCCTCTCTTCCTCTCTTCTCGTCTGGAGGTTTAACTCCATAACCTCCTCCTCTCCTCATTTCTCTTTTCATTCCATCGCGGTTCATTCGCTTCCCATTGTATCCAACGGAGCTCGAAGAGGAAGCCGCAACCTCGCTCACGCATTCGAAGGCGGCGAAGAATCAATCGGTAAACACGCTGCGGAGAACGATCACTTTTTGTCCAGATGTTTACGTGGAGGAAGTCAAAGAAAAAGGAAAGAGAGGAAGATGAAAAGAAGGAAAGATAAAGAGGATAAAAAGGTCAATACCGTTCATCAAGGTCAAGTACGAATGGGAGGAAGCCAACAACAAATAATAAACGATTTATAAAAAAAAAAGACAAAAATGCAATATGAATGGATGAAATATACGTACACGTGTGTGTGTGGAGGAGGGGGGGGGGGAGGAGTCGTATTATTCCACTATCATTTCCTTTAATTGTATCAAAGAAAATGATAGTGGAATATCTAGTCCCATTTTCATGTAGGGAAAATTTAATCTCACCGTTAAAAGGATTAAAAGTTAATTTTCACCGTTTTTTTTCGCTAATGACTTACCAATTACGACCCAGACCTTAAGATGCAGTGGCATTTTTAATTGCAATATTAATTACGAGGGATTATCGTCGTACTATTGTCGATGTAATTAATGCAATTTTGCTTAATTGCCGTCGGTGGAATTTAGAAAACTTTTCAAGTCTTTCTTGTACTAGACGGAAGAAGAAGAAGAGAAAGAGGAGTTGATGAAGGAGAAACGGAAATGAAAGAAGAAGAGGAGGAATTAGAAGAAGAATAAGAAGAGGGAGTAGATGAAGGAGAAACGGAAGAGAAAGAAGGAGAGGAGGAGGAGGAAGAAGACGACGAGGAATCAGATGAAGGAGAAACAGAGGAGAAAGAAGAAGACGAAGAGGAATCAGATGAAGGAGAAACAGAAGAGAAAGAAGAAGAGGAGGAGGAAAACGAGGAAATAAAAGAAGAAGAGGAAGTAGATGATGGAGAGAGAGAAGAGAAAGAAGAAGAGGATTAAGAAGAGGAAGAGGAAGCAGATGAAAGAAAAACAGAAGGGAAAGAAGAGGGGGAGGAAGAAGAAGAAGATGAAAAATGAACAGAGAAAGATCCGGTAAAATGAGGAAATAGTAAAGAAAAAGGAAAAGAAAGATTGGATCAGATAAAGGAAGAAAGGAAAAAGAGAATCAGGAAAAAAGGAAGAAAAGGAGTTTGAGGAGAAAATGATAAGAAAAAAATTATGATAACGAGACGAACGGAAGAAAATAGAAAGAAAGAAGAAGGAAGAAATAAGAGGAAAGAAAAGGAAATAACAAGGAAAAATAGAAAGAGGAAGGAAAGAAAGTAAAAAAGAAAATGACCCGAAAAAAAGAGACTAGAAAAAATACATAAAATAATGAAGGAAGAGAGAGGAAGAGAAGAGAGACAAATAGGAAATAATGGCAGGTGAACATGGGGAGGGGGGGAGGGGGAGGGTGATGGGGAGACACTTCCGGTTTCATAGCTCACTTGTCCCGCTAACTTCCGGGGAAGGGAGTGGGGGAGGAGATAAAGGGAGGGAGATAGGAAAGAAATGAAAGGGAAGGGAGGGAGAAGGAAGGAGAGGGGAGGAAGAAAAAAAGAAGAAAAATCTAAGATAAGAGAGAGGAAAAAAATGAATATGAATCCAAAACAGAAAAAAAAAATATATATATACTAAAAATGAGAAGAAGAAGAAGAGGAAAGAGAAGATGGAGAGGCAGGAAAAGAAGAAGTAGGTGAA
>BOPN01002556.1:35000-50000 GCA_017312705.2 Penaeus japonicus
TACTCTTGTCACTGCTCCGTCATCACTTCTGTCACTGCAAATGCCAGGAATGTTAATGAATTCATTATCAGTGTAGTGCCAATAGTACATTTTATTGTTATTATATTACACAGCACAGTGCCTTCACGCCATCATTAAAACCCTTATCAACATAATTAGCCTGACTGAATGCAGTTAATTTCATCCTTAAATTATCAAACCTTTTATCAACAGAATTAGCTTGAGTGAATGTAATTAATTTCGTTATTAAAATTATCAACATTTTTTCTTACCCTCTTTCTCTGCGTTATCGTTATTGTTATATTTATCCTCATCTTCTTATTCGCATTAATGTTGTTTCGCCGAATTATTATTCTGAATATTTATTCTCTCGAATGACCTTCACGTTTTTATTTGTTTGTTTGTTTGTTTGTTTTCGCTGTGTGGTGGACTTTCTCTCTCTCTCTATCTCTCTCTCTCTCTCTCTCTCTTTCTCTCTCTCTCTCTCTCTCTCTCTCTCTCTCTCTCTCTCTCTCTCTCTCTCTCTCTCTCTCTCTCTCTCTCTCTCTCTCTCTCTCTCTCTCTCTCTCTCTCTCGACCTTGATCTTAATCTCTCCACCTCTCCCCTTCTCCCCCTTTCTTCCTTTCTCCCTCTTCCACTCATCCTTCCCCCTCTCCTTATTCTTTCCTCTCCTTCTCTTCTACCTCTTCCCCTTCCCTCTCTTCAACCTCTTCTCCTATCCCCTTCCTTTCCCCCTCCTTCCCTCCCTCTTACCTATCTCCTCCTCCTTCCCCTCTCGATCTCCTTCCTCCTTCCTTCTCCCCTCCTCCCTCCCTCCCCCTCCCCCTCCTCTCCCAGCTGTTATTAGTCGGTCTTGTGGTGAGCGTCTTGACGTTTAGTGATGAGTAGATGAATCATAATGATGATGATGGGCTAATGATGATGATGCGTGCGTGAGAGTGTGGTGGTTATCATTAAGGTCTTGTTGATGGCAGAGAGGGTGAGGGGGGGGGGAGGGTAGAGAGGGAGAGGGAGAGGGTGAGGAGAAGGGAGGAAAGAGTGGGAGGGAGAGAGAGAAACAGAGAGACAGAGGGGAGAGAGGTAAGGAGAGAGAGAAGAAGAAGAAGAGAGAGGGAGGGAGGGAGGGAGGGAGGGAGGGAGGGAGAGAGAGAGAGAGAGAGAGAGAGAGAGAGAGGGAGAGAGAGAGAGAGAGAGAGAGAGAGAGAGAGAGAGAGAGAGAGAGAGAGAGAGAGAGAGAGAGAGAGAGAGAGAGAGAGCCCGGTGTGTGGACAGCACGGTAGAGCAACAAAAAGGCTTAGGACATACAAAAATTAAATGAAATATTTAACGAGAAAAATCTTTGCTGGTTTCTGGTTTCATTATCATTATCATCAGTCACCTTCATTACAAGTAGTGGAAAGGGTAATTTTGTACGTGCGTGTGTGTGTTGTGTGTGTGTGTGTGAGTGTGTATGTGTGTGTGTGTTGTGTGTGTGTGCGTGTGTGTGTGTGTGTGTGTGTGTGTGTGTGTGTGTGTGTGTGTGTGTCAATTCATTAAAAGGAACGAAGAAAGATTTAAATGCCAATCCAGCTTTCGCTCTCCTTGGGATTCGAGTAATTTTGCTTGAATATTAACATCAAATCGCTGAGTGTAAAAGACGTTTAATTAGCGACTGTTCTTGGCTGAAGGAAAGTCAAGAGATATTGTGTTATTTTTTTTCTTGTTTATCGACAAATTAAGAAGCAAATAGGGACAAATATATTAAAAATTAGTTAACGGATTGGTAAATAAACACAGATAGGTAAATAGATAGATACGTATTTCAATTACGTACGACATTTGTTTTTGTTTATCTTTCGTAAAAAAAAAAAAAAAAAAAAATCTTTCGACCCACTAAAATAAAGGACACACAAGATCGAAGAAATGCATCCGAAACATGGGATTTCCGACCATCCGTGCATTACAACGACGCCGAGACAAACTGTCACTCCGACCTTTTCAAATAAACGTGACCTTAAGGAGTTTATTGCAGGTGGTTGAGTTGGATCATTAAGTTTATAAGACTAAGAGAGAGAGTGAGTGAGTGAGTGAGAGAAAGAGAGAGAGGGGGAGAGACAGACAGACAGACAGAAAGAGAGAGAGAGACAGGGACAGAGAGAGAGAGTGTGTGAGTGAGAGAGAGAGAGAGGGGATAGAAAGAGATAAATAGATAGATAGAGGGGCAGACAGACCGCCTGACAGGACAGACGGAAATACAGAGAAAGAGAGAGACAGGAAGATAGACGGGACAGGCAGTAGGCAGAAGGAGACACACAGATAAATAGAGAGAGACAGAGGGAGATAGTGGGGAGGACAGAAAGAGAGTGATAGATGAGCAGAGAGGCAGACAGACTGTCTGACAGGACAGACAAAAATACAGAGAAACAGAGAGACAGGCAGACAGATAGATAATAGACAGGACAGGCAGAGTGAGAGAAAGAGAAAGTGTGTGTGTGTGAAAGAGAGAGAAAGAAAGAGAGAGAGAGCGAGAGAGAGAGAGAGAGAGAGAGAGAGAGAGAGAGAGAGAGAGAGAGAGAGAGAGAGAGAGAGAGAAAGAGAGTGAATCAGAGAGAGCGAGAGCGCGCGCGCGAGACAGAGAGAGAGAGAGAGAGAGAGAGAGAGAGAGAGAGAGAGAGAACGAGAGAGAGCGAGCGCGAGCGAGAGAGGTAGAGAGGATAGCGGGCCTGGGGGCGGGAGAGGCGGAGGCGGGCCGACCATAACACTCGTTGCAAAGTAGTTCAGGGTTAGTTTGGCTTCGTTAATTGTGCTGGGTTGGGATTTAGCATTGCTAGTGTTATATCATCATCTTGTAATCTATTTTCCTCTGCGCTATATTTTGGTTTCTAGCTACATTGCCTCTTTTAATAATTTTTGTTGTCAATAGGACTAGTGGTAGAAGTTGTAACAATAACAGTAGTAGTAGAAGTTTTAGTGGTACTTGGAATAGTAGTAGAAGTGGTAGTAATTAGTGGTAAGAAGTTTATTTTCAGGCCATTTTTCGTGACTGAAGTAAATGAACCGGTTATTTGTTTTTCGTCTGCAACCTGTATCCAATACTTTTTCGAATTACGCGCATTATGCGCATGTTATATTTATATATATATATATATATATATATATATATATATATATATATATATATATATATATATGTACATATATATATATATATACATATATATATATATATATATATATATATATATATATATATATATATATATATATATAATGGTTGTACTTCCAAATCACTATCCGATACCAGCATTTTTTATATTTTTTTACAACCCAATACTCCAATTAACACTAGTACTGTAATTAATTTCTCTCTTAGTCTGAAACTTTTAAATTTCACGTTTTAAATCAACGTATTTATCAGTCTTCTTTGTGTTCAAATATCGTGTCACACAGACAAATAACATTTTTTTTCTTTCTTTCTTTTTTCTTTTGTCCTGCGATATTTTCTGCCTTTGTGATCACAAGTTTGTCATAAATCCTATTATTTTTATTGTTTTTATTAGTAATAGGATCATTGTTATCATTATTATTGTTAGTATTACCGTTATCATCATTGCTAATATTTTCTTGAATTATCATCCAATTATCAATATTGTTATCATCCTTTTGATGATGATGACTATTATCATAACAAGACCAGAAATAATGATAATAATCATAATAATACCGCTGTTATGGTGCAGGTGCGATAAGAGGAAAACGTGTAGAAAGATACTAAAAATAAGAGACATAAGAGTTGTCATGTCACGGCGCAGAGATAACACTTCTAAACATGACAATAAGAAAGTCAACTGTACATTTGAAGGGAAAGTTGTAATTATGATGAATCAAAAATGGGAGTGAGATGTCTGAGTCTATGAGTATTTTTGTTATTGTTTTATTTATCCAGAGGTTGAATCCATGGAATCATACTCGTGTAATGCTCTTGTACAATGCTCTATCCACAGATGTGATGCTCTTTTGTTTGTCAGTTTAGTGTTTCCTTTTCCATTGTGTCTGTTTCGCCTTTTTGTTTTTTCTCAATCTCTCCGTTTACGTCGTTTATGATATTCCGTATGCATCATTTTCAATATTGATAATAGGATGATAATTCAAGGAAATATTAGCAATGGTGATAACGGTAATACTAACAATAATAATGATAACAATGGTCCTATTACTAATAAAAACAATAAGAATAATATGATTTATGACAAACCTGTGGTCACAAAGGTAGAAAATGTCGCTGAAAAAAGAAAAAAGGCAAAAAAATTTATTTGTCTATGTGACACGTTATTTGAGCAGATACGGCATCGTAGCGTTAATTAAACCGTGGTCACATTAACTCTTATTCTCTGCAAACGCTGCTAGAACTTGCAGCTACTCCGAAATACTGCTCAACAAGAATTGTCACCTTTTAATTTACTGCAACTGACTGGAGGTATAAAGGAACTGACTCTTATTATACAAACGTTGCCAATATAACAATGTATCATTCGGAAACAAAAATTGGCCTATGGCACAAATTTGAGATAGTACGATACGATACGATACAAAAAGAAAGTGGAGAATCGCGATTCTCGAAGGGGAAGAAAGGGGAAGATAATAGATGGCAGCTAGCTACCTAAAATGAAGAATAGTGGAAGATTAAAAAGATGGGGGGCGTAACCACTTGCTTGTCTAAAATGTGCATTAGATATTGAAATTGATGGTAATAAAAATAACTAAAAACCTTTTCCTCTTATATCCTACCACTGCGGAGTTTCAGTCACAGGTGTCTTGAGCGGACTAGAAGGACACATGTGAAGGAGGGAATGTTTTCGCAAGTGATACATCAATAAATTCGCACAAAACGATATCCAATGTATGTAAGAATGACTATCGCACATTCTCTCATTACTACTTGACTAATTATTCCCTTTTTATCGCTTCATTATTGCGTTCTGGTTGTAGCACCAAAGAGCAAGTACCCCCCCCCCCCCGCATGCGACCAGAAAGCGTTGCGGCAAAGTTGTTGCGGTGACTCTGTGTTCTTGGCATCTGCAACGGTTGCACGTGTTGAGTGCCGGTGTGACCACGGCATTAGTGCAAGTTCTAGCTGGTGCTTTGTAAGTTATGTTATTGCGAAGGCATACCGAAGGCATACTGTATCTAACCTAACCTAACCTGACGAAACCCACTTGCATAGCCTATCCTAATCTATTCTTAGTTATTTTTTTTCTTTCTTTCTTCCAGTTTGGTGTTGTTGTTTTTTTCTGATCAAATTATTTCTCTCAGGTAAATTAGATAGTTCTCTTCTATAACGTTTCTCAGGTAAATTGATATTAACCGAGAGCGAAGAACCCACAAATATTAACTCGGTTAATTATCATTCTTGACAGACCAACGAATTGCTTTTTACTGTGGTTCGTTATATCAAGTCTACGAGGACCGGCTAATGAGGTTAAGTCCAGGAATAGGTTAGGTTGGTTAGGTTAGGATAGGTTTGGTTAAGTTAGTGAGATTAAAATTGGTTATGTTTGGTTAAGTTTGTTAGATTAGAATTGGTTAGGTTGGTTAGGTTAGGATAGGTTTGGTTAAGTTTGTTAGATTAGAATTGGTTAGGTTTGGTTAAGTGTTCTTTGGATGGGCGGAGGGGGGGGGGGGGGCGCCAGGGAATATTTTAATCTGACAGTTCGGTTACCTTTCCCAGTGTCTTTTATGTGAAGTGGACGTTTTTTCATGTTAATTTCCGTCGGAATCTGGCATTGAAATCACAAATGAAAATGGCGGGAAACCTAAGCTACGTTCAAAATAACAGGATTTTTCGAAGGTAAAGATTTACCCTATCCTTTGTATGTGTGTTTGTGTATGTGTGTGTGTGTGTGTGTCTGTGTGTGTATGTGCATGTGTGTGTGTGTGTGTGTGTATGTGTATGTGTGTGTATGTATGTGTATGTGTGTGTAGAATCAAGGTCGACCCCCCCCCCCCCACACACACACACACACACACGCGAAGGAAATCCGGAAGTCGGGACATTTAGCTCTTGGCAAGGTAGGGAGGGGGAGGGGGGAGGGAGGGAGGGAGGGAGAGGCTGTCATGACTACTAATTACGTCGCCCAGAGATGAGAACTGGAACGCCGACACTGCTATAATCTTCGCCATCTCTCTCTCTCTCTCTCTCTTTTTTTTTTTTTTTTTTTTTTGGTGTTAAGGTCTTTTGTCAAGTTCGTTTTCCTTCGTTCGTTTGTTTGTTGGTGAGATTGTTGTTTTTGTTTCTTGTTTTGATTTCTTTATGTTTATTTGTATTATTCTAAATATTTGTCATTTTTTTCAAATTTATCTTTTTCAAAGCATAACATAATTTATCGTCATTATTATTATCATTATCATCAGCATTATTTCTATCATTGTCAGCATTATTATCAACATTATTACCATCATCATTAGTATCATTATTATTATTATCAACATTATTACCATCATCATTATCATCAGAATTATTATTATCATTATCATTATTTTCATAATCGTTATTACTATCATTATCACCATTATCAATATCACTACAACATTATCCCTGTCTGCCTCACCCACTTCTCTCTCTCTTCTTAAGCTGCACGATCCTTGGAGGAGGAAAATTTCAATCGAAAGAGAGATCATAATCAAGTGCAGTTTCTCCTCTCGACGCGACCTCCTGAGAGAGAGAGAGGGGGGGGGGGGGGGGGAGAGAGAGAGAGGGGGGGGGAGAAAGAAAGAGAGAGAGAAAGGGAGGGAGGGAGAGAGAGAGAGTTAGATAGATATAGATAGATAGATAAGAGAGAGAGAGAGAGTGAAAGAGAGTGAGAGAGAAAGAAAAAATAGAGAGGGAGGGGAGGAAGGGAGACAGAGACAGAGAGAGAGAGAGAGAGAGAAAATAGAGAGTGAGGGGAGGAAGGGAGACAGAGAGAGAGAGAGAGAGAGAGAGAGAGAGAGACATAGAGAGAGAGATGGAGAGAGAGAGAGACATAGAGAGAGAGATGGAGAGAAAGAGGGAGGGAGAGAGACATAGAGAGAGAGAGAGAGAGAGGGAGATCAGCATGTCCGAAGAGAATGCGGTAATCCACACAGAAACCGCGATCGTCCACTTACCACGGTAATGCACGTGACCGCCACCAGAGGGCCGGGCTTTTTGGCTGCCTGGTAATGTCTCTGGTCGTCCATTTTGCTCTTGGTTGCTGGACGTGTGTGTGTCTCTTCCTATGTCTCTACTTCTCTGTCTCCCACTTCTTTCGCTTACTCGCGCTCTCTCTCATTTTCTTTCGCTTGCTCGCGCGTTCTCTCCCTTTCTTTCTCTCTCTCTCTCTCTTTCTCTCTCTATTTTTCTCTCTATTTTTCTCTTTCTCTCTCTCTCTTTCTCTCTCTATTTTTCTCTCTATTTTTCTCTCTTTTTCTCTCTCTCTCTCTCTCTCTCTCTCTCTCTCTCTCTCTCTCTCTCTCTCTCTCTCTCTCTCTCTCTCTCTCTCTCTCCCTCTTTCTCTCTCTTTCAAAGTCCTTTTCAAGGCCAGTATTTAGCGTTTAATAACACGTCATCTGTCGGTATAATCAGTCTCCCTCAGAGATGCATCTTTTGTCCCCTCTACCACCTCATTTCTTCCTCCTCTCTTTTTTATCTTTCTATGCTTCCTTCTCTTCCTATTTGTCCCTACACGCTTTCCCTTTTATTTCCCCTTACTGTCGCTCTTTCTTCCTTTCTTCCCCTTAATTCTTCCATAACTTCTTCCGTCCTCATCTTTCTCCTTTCGCATTCGTCTTTGCTTCCCTTTCTCTCTCTTCCTCATATTTTTCTTACCTGCTATTACCCCCTCTTCTTCTTCTCCTCTCTTTTTTTATTCTCTCACTTCCTCCTCTTCTCTTCTTTCTCGTCTATCCCTCTTCTTTCTTCCCCGTATCTTCCTCCTCTCCTCCTATTCCTTCCCCACATTTATTACTCCTTGCTCCACCTCTCGTTTTCCTTCCCCTTCTCTTCCTCCTCTCCTTCTTTTCTTCCTCCAGCCCTCCCCCTTCTCTTCCCTTTCCTCCACCCCCTCCCCCTCCATTTCCCTTTCCTCCACCCCCTCCCCCTTCTTTATCCTTCCAACACCCCCTCTCCCTCCTTTTCCCTTTCCTCCCCCCCTCCTCCTTTTCCCTTTCCTCCACCCCCCTCCCCCTTCTCTTCCCTTTCCTCCACCCCCTCCCCCTCATCTTCCCTTTCCTCCACCCCCCCCCCTCCTCTTCCCTTTCCTCCTCCCCCTCCTCTTCCCTTTCCTTCTTCTTTCTTCCTCCCCCTCCTCCTCCAACTCCTACTCCTCTTCCTTCCCTTCCTTCTCCCCTTCAATATCCTCCTCCTCCTCTGATCTCTTCTTTCCCCTTGTTTTCCCCTTTCGGCAGTGCACAACTTTGAGGATAAATAGCTGTACCTTCCTTACCGTATAAACCTTCATTTGCGCATGAATATTTGAAATATGTCCGGTATAAAAAAAATCACAAGACATGAATGAAGGCGAATGCAGATCTTCCCTTTCCTCCCCCCTCCTTTCCCCTTTCCTCCACCCCCTCCCCCCTCCTTTTCCCTTTCCTCCCACCTCCCTCCCCCTCCTCTTCCCTTTCCTCCACCCCCTCCCCCTCCTCTTCCCTTTCCTCCACCCCCTCCCCCTCCTCTTCCCTTTCCTCCACCCCCTTCCCCCTCCTTTTCCCTTTCCTCCACCCCCTCCCCCTCCTCTTCCCTTTCCTCCACCCCCTCCCCCTCCTCTTCCCTTTCCTCCACCCCCTCCCCCTCCCTCTTCCTTTCCTCCACCCCCTCCCCCTCCCTCTTCCCTTTCCACCACCCCTCCCCCTCCTTTTCCCTTTGTGGGGTTTTCTTGCCACATTCGTGCAGTGAATACAGATGTTCTTTAGGCTGGCCATTGAAACACGTGGTGTTGTTGAGCGTCTGCTAATTTATTCAGAAAATTATATTGATATAAAATGATTAACACTTCTGTTTCAATGCAGTTAAAATATATAGTCTTCATAATGGAAATATATACACCTGATAAATGGTGTAACATAAATTAAACATGTCTTTCTTGTAGTAAATAAGCGTAAAATAAAAAACATCAAATATTGGTGGAACATGGGAGACATTACGTATGTAAAAGAAAACGGACCCGCCGTTTGGGGGGACTTAACTAAACTTTTTCATTTCTAAATTCAACATTCTCCCGGCCATAGGGGGCGATTTGCCGCCTATACAATAAATCAATGTTTTAACACATACCTTAAGCTACTTCATGAGGTATATGCTACTTACAAATAATTAAAAAATAAATCACTTCTTCTATCACAAATAATAAAAAATCCTTTGGCACTTAAAGGACTACATTTGTTGCTTCATTAACAAAACAGTAGTTTCTTATCTTAAACATAACTAAAGGACACTTTGGTGCACTATATACAGTTTATAATTCTGTATTGACTTATAAATCTAACTTAATTGGAGCTTTAATAATTCTACCCGTCCTAGACTTTCTAGGTACTTCATCACTTACATTATTCAAGGGTACATTAATACTTCCATCACTTAAATCTACATCACAATGAATGTTATCATGTTTACTTATCTCTAAATCATATGCTCTTTGTATGGGTCTAATCACTTCACCTTTCTTAGTTTTAACCTTTATACTTCTTATAATTCCATCTTTACCCGGAAATATATCAACAATTACTCCAATAGGCCACTTTAGTCTAGGAATATTATCTTCTTTGATTAATACAAGATCTCCTTTAGACAACTTGCAATTTTGAGTAAAACCCTTTACAACATTAGGCAAATTAGTTATGTAATTGTTGCTCCACACCTTCCAAAAATGTTCTAACTTTGAGAACTTGAGACGACCTTTGATTCTAAGCAATCCTTTGTCATCAATGAATGGGTCTAACTTTCTTAATTTTGAGCTGAGAGGAAGAGTCTTGTTACTTGAGAGAAGCCTAATTTCATTGGCAAATGCTTCCTGCTGTATATTGTATATTAATTTCAAACTAGCTAATTCTATTTCTTCAGCAGTGAGGGGACCTTGTACCTTTCTCCCTTTACAATTATCTATGAATCTTAACACATATGCTATTACCCTTAAGGCCTTTTCTAAATCCTCTTAACTACTCTAAATCTATCAAGGGAGACTGTGTCACTTGAACACTAAGGCATATAGGTACACTTGTAGTACAGGGCACTTCTAAATCTAAGCCCTGTTTAACATCTTCCTTATCATGACAAAGGACACTGGCTAACATAGGGGGTCCATACAACCACTGACTATTATGAACAAGTTTGTCTGCCAACACGCCACGAGTTATTATATCAGCAGGGTTTTCTTCACTAGGACAATGCTGCCAGCACTCTGGTGACGTGAACTCTTTAATTTCCTTTACTCTATTTGCAACAAACATATCTTTCTTGCTTAAGTCACCTTTGATCCATGACAAGGCAATTGTGGAGTCACTCCAACACATAACTTTAGTTCTACTGTCTAAATGTAGGGAATGTCTTACAAAATTTACTAATCTACTACACAAGAGAGCACCCATTAACTCTAAACGTGGTAATGTTAATGCCTTTATTGGTGCAACACGTGACTTAGACATAACTAATGAGACCTTAAATGAGCTATTGTCCACAGGTACACGGAGATACACACATGCACCATATCCCTTTTCAGAGGCATCACCAAACCCGTGCAACTCAATATTATCCTTAAGATCTCCCCAAAGCATACCTGGAAAATAACTTCTATCCACATGAAATGCATTGAGACTTTGACTACTATGAATCCACTTTTGAAACTTTACTTCTAAGGGCAATTCTTCATCCCAATCTAACTTTAATTTCCACACCTCTTGGAATAGAATCTTACCATACATGATGAATGGACTTATAAGACCCAAAGGGTCAAACATCTTTGCTATTATACTTAGAATACTTCGTTTGGTGTGGGAGACTTCTACACTGTCGTCAGGTTTTCTACAATCAAAGGAGAAGGTATCTTGTGCATTACACCACCTCAGCTAACACACTACTTGATAAATGCCATCATGTATGTGATACACACCATCTTTTGACTTAGAAGTAATTGACATACAGTTTGAAACTAGCTTTGTAAGATCCATGCTACAATCTGCCAGTATACTACGTGCGTCACAGAACTTATCATGTGCATCCTTAACTGAATCTGCCCCACTCAACCAATTATCTGTGTACATATCAGTCTTTAGTTCTTGGACTACTTTACTTTGAGGGTACTTAGCAAGATGGGTTTTAAGTGTGGCATTCAAAAGAAAGGGACTAGATGTATTGCCAAAGGGAACACGGTTGAACCTCATGTGTCTTATGGTGCCATCCCCTCTTTAGGTAGCAAAAATGTACATCTTGTGTTGCTTGCGTACATTTATTTGCAGAAATGCCTTCTTTATATCTGCAGTTATAGCAATGGGCCAACGACGAAAGCGTACTAAAACTTCAACTAAATCTGGGTTAGAATGAAGACAGTCATTTAAAGAAACACCATTAAAGCAGGAGGCTGAGGCATCAAAGACAGGTCGTATCTTAGTGCTACTACTATTTAACTTTATCACAGGACGGTGAGGCATGTAGTATATGGGATTTACATTTGAAATTTCATTACTAGGTACTTCTTCTATTATGTTTTCATCCTCATAACTAGCCAACACCTTGAGATAATCTTTCTTTAATTCTTTATCTTTATCAAGCTTTACTTGTAACCTGTTAAGTCTCCTCCTCGCAATACTTTCATTATTTATGAGTTTTTCCTTGACTGAATCATTCTTCCATGGCAGTGCAACCTCGTATCTATCAGCTTTAAACTGTACAGTATTCTTAAATTCCTGCATTACTTTTGAGTCACTATTATCTTGCACTACTTCCTTTGGCTTAATTCCAACAGTTTCTAAATCCCAAAACTTACACAAGTCAGAATCAGACAGGGGGGAAATACACAAAAGTTGTGTTTCAGAATACCTGGAAGTGGTGTGAGCAGAATCAGGTAACCTTCCAGACAACACATACCCAAAGATGGACCTCATAGCCACAACACACTCCTTTTGGATGGCATCTGCTGCTGAAATTAATGTCCAGTAGTAATCAAGACCAATTAACACATCTATCACCATGGGGGAGGCACTGTTGTAATCATCTGCTAATTCAACATGGGAGAAAGAATTTAACACATGGTTAGGCACAACAGGTCTCACAAGAGGCTGACAAATCTTAGGAATTTCAGCTGTAATGACAGGAACAACATTGTTATCTTTATCTAACATACTTATTTTGAAAACATTTCTAAGTTCTTCTTTTCCAGCACTGTGACCCCAAAAACTAGAATAGGGTATTGGGTTACTGGTTAACCATTGTGGTTTGCATTTCTTAACAAAACTACTACTTATATAACTTCTATCAGCCCCATTATCAAACAACACTTTAGCTGTAACAACCCTACCATCAGTACCACATACTTTTACCTTGGCTGTCTGTAGGACTGTACAACTACCACCTTGACTAGACATGAGTGTTACGTTGTCCGACTTCTGACCCTTGTTGACTTCTTCTTCTTGTCTTGGGCTAAAGTCCAACTTGACGCCACACATGAGGGTATTGTGGTTTCCTTCGCAGCTTGCACACTTTATCTGAGCCTTGCAGAATCTTGAAGAGTGTCCACTGTTAAGGCACTTAAAGCAGACACCTAGACTTCTAATCTTCTCACCTCGTTCCTGCCCACTTAACTTCTGCACATTGAAGCAGTTTTCAGACTTGTGTTTCTTCTTACAAAAACAGCAGACAGGAAGTTCTTGCTTAGACGAGGTATGAAGGGCTGCGGCAGAGAACTTCTTCTCCTTGGGGGCACTACATTCGGTCTTTACCTCAGCAACATTCTTCTTTCCTCTGAAGGCTTCGGACCGCTCTAATCTTGAGATCTCCTTATACAGGAAGTCGAGGAGAAAGTCTAAATCACTCTCACGTCCATCCCCATCTCTAGCCCACTCTAGCCGCAGGTCGTGAGGTAAACGGGAAAGGATAATTGGAGTGAGGAACACTTCACATTGCTTCCCAGTGACGCCTAATGCTTCTAAACTGCGGACGTGTGTAAGAATTTCATCACGAAGCTTCCACAGCTGCGTCACTGACTTTTCACTACTTGTACTTATGCTAAGTTTACCATTCAGAAGAGCTTGGACATGGGTAAAGATGATTCTTTCTTTCCTGCCGTATCTCTCCTTCAGTAGATCACATGCCACTTGATAATTAGCACTTGTGTGGGCCAATCCTTTAACCACATTCTTGGCATCTCCTTCCAGCAGTGACAATAAGTATGCATACTTGCTAATTACTGGAATGTCAGTTGCATCAATGTGGGAAATGAACTGGTCCCAGAATGACTGCCACTGAATAACATCACCCGAAAACTTGGGTAACTCTAACTTGGGAAGATAAAAATAATAATGAAGATAATAATAATGATAATTCTAATAATAATGATAATTATATAATATTCATAATGATAATAATGATAATGAAAATATTAATGATCATACAACTAATAAGAGTGAAGATGATAAATTCTAAAAATGATAATAACATAAAACATAATCGTTATTACTAAAAATAATCATTATCATCGATAATAATTATAATTTATAATAAATTTATAATAATCTATAATCAATATTCAAAATATTCATTATTAATTATCATCATAATCAATAAATATTATTTCCATCATTACTGTTATTACTATCATTATTCACCTTCCAATCACCATCATTATTATCATTATATCATTATCATGAGAGTGTTATCATCAGTATCATAAAATATTTCCATCCTTAATATTTGTGGGGTTTTCTTGCCACATTCGTGCAGTAAAGATAAATATTATATTAAAGATAAATATTCGTGCAGTAAAGATCAATATAAATAAGTAAAGACAAATATAAGATATTCGTGCAGTAAATAAAGATGTTCTTTAGCCATTGAAACACGTGGTGTTGTTGAGCGTCTGCTAATTTATTCAGAAAATTATATTGATATAAAATGATTAACACTTCTGTTTCAATGCAGTTAAAATATATAGTCTTCATAATGGAAATATATACACCTGATAAATGGTGTAACATAAATTAAACATGTCTTTCTTGTAGTAAATAAGCGTAAAATAAAAAACATCAAATATTGGTGGAACATGGGAGACATTACGTATGTAAAAGAAAACGGACCCGCCGTTTGGGGGGACTTAACTAAACTTTTTCATTTCTAAATTCAACACCCTTTCTTCCACCCCTCCTTTCCCCTTTCCTCCACCCCCCTCCCCCTCCTTTTCCCTTTCCTCACGCTCTTTTCATCTCGTGATGCTGTGCTTCCGCCTGCGTCCCTAAGTCCTCCTTCGCTATGATAAAACCGCAACCGCAATTACCTGAAGGTGACTGCGGCGTATCTCTCTCTCTCTCTCTCCCGCGTTCCACCTGGCTTGGCTTGGCTTGGGCGTGTGCGTCTGTGTGCCTGCCTGCCTGTCTGTCTGCCTGCCTGTCTGTGCCTGCCTGTTCTCTCCCACCTTCATGCATTCTGCCTTAGGGAATGTTGGGGGGGGGGGGGTGAAGGGGGGAAGGGTAGGGGGGGAGTTGTCTTCAAGGGACGGCGTGAAGGAAGGTCGTGATGTCTTCTTAGTGGTTAGATGATTGTGGAATATTAGCGGCGAGGGGGAGAGAATAGCATTCTTTGTTGTGGTGAAGTATTAAGATTCGAAAAAATGTTCCGTGTATTGTCTGCTTTATTTCCTTACAGGATTATTCATGAGTGAGATCAGTTATTCTAGCATGTACTGTATCTATAAATACCTTTTTGTATGGATCCAGGGTCACTTTTGTTTCATAGTTAAAGGACCTTGAGAAAATTATCTAAGTCCCCCCTCATCGCTATGGTAGAGAGAAAGAAAATG
>BOPN01002556.1:65000-77500 GCA_017312705.2 Penaeus japonicus
GAGGTCAAGCTGCTCAACAAGGAGGTTACGCTCCAGACGAGCACGCCCTCCGGTCCCGAGGCCGTGGGCGGCGTCACGCCCTTCCAGTTGCCCCTCTCGGCCGCCCCGCCTCCTCCTCCAGCCCCGGCGCCCACGCAACCCTTCGTCCTGCAGGACCTCGCCGGTGGAGGCGACGTCCCGGCCAGCCACGGTCTCGGGGGGGCCACTCCCGGCGTCGGCAAGGCGTCGTCGGGCGGCCGTTTCGGCGGCACAGACCCAGCAAGGCCTCCGTTCGCCTCGCCGCCCGGCCCCGCGCCCTTGCAAGGCGAGGCTGACTTCAAGCCGAGTCCCCCCGACCTGACGTTCGCCAACCAGCCTCCTCCGAGGAGCTTCCTGCACTCGGCGCCGTCTTCGCCTCTACATCAGGCGCCGCCCCGCGACCCGAACTTCAATCTGCCCCCGCTCGTTCCCGCGTCGCCTCACGCCCCCGGCACGCAAGGGCGGCCCAAGAACCTGCTGCCTCGCCCACCACAGCGAGGACTCACCGAGAGCCCCTTCGCGCGGCCCGTAGTCGAGCACAACGCCATCGCCGACGCCTTCTTCAAGGACCGCGAGGAGGCGCTGCTGAAGGCCGCCGACGGAGCCAAGGTGCGAGGCAGCCGCGGCCAGGGCGACGCCGACGCCGCTGTGTGGATCCCGTTCATCCCGGGCATCCCGCTGCCCATCCTGGTGCAGCACTCGCTGGCCGCGCGCAGGCGGCACAAGGAGCAGAGGACCCGGTCTCTCGGGAGCCAGCCCCCCTCCCCACCCCTCTCCCTCCCGCCAACCTCCTCGTACACCGACCACCGCCCCTTCTCGCGCCCGAGGGGACCTGTGGCATCCTCCGAGTCCTCCTACCCAACCAGCATCCAAGATATCCTCAACAGTCGCCTGGACACCTCGGAGGAGCTGTACTCGAGAGGGAGAGCCAGTTCGTTCTCCCCGAGGAATCCTTCGGCCTCGTCTTCGGGGGAGAAGGACTTGGGACTCTTAGCTTGGGCGAGATCATGAGGGACGAAATGGCGGAAGACTTTCAGTTAATCTCATGGTGTTTGTTTCTTTTGATTAATATCTCTCCACACTTTCAGTATTCATATTTCCAATGGACTAAGACAGATGACAGTATTAACATATTATTATTATCATTATCATCATAATTTTATTTTTAAAAAATTATTCATTTCTGAAAATGACCAGCCTAGGCCTAAATAGACTTTGAAAAGGCCTAAAAGTGGAAGTCAAAATTCCTCATCAGCATCTACCAAAACAAGACAAAGCAAGTTCAGATAATTGAAAATGCTCTAAATGTTAATTAGTTTGGCTGTCTGGTGATACAATTCGGAATTGATATGATCTATATGTTATAGACGATACTTTAAGCCCATTAAAGTATTTTCAATTAATGATTCTCATGTATGTTACAGGTTTTAATTATTGCATTTTATTTTACGTCCACATGCTTCTTCTATTTAATATTTATTTAATAACCACCCCTGCTAATACCCTTCAAATGTTATTATAGAAAAATAAATGATACCTACCTTCAATTCAATTAAATTGAAATATAAGTCTTTTGTAAATAGATAACTGAAGTTGTATATATTTGATGTAAATATATTAATATATATCAGGCTTTTATTTCAATAACACCATACTAATATATTTCTCATCTCACGTACATGCAGGTTTACTGGATAGCAGTTGTAGCTCATTATTCTTATCCCTGTAATTTATATGTACAGAATAGTATTAAATGAATTTTTGTGTCTGTATATTATAGAAGTTCATTTTTCCCATAAGTCACCTGGGAATTCTGACTCAGTAAAGCACAGCAAATCTAGTTCAGTTTGTGATATTTGAATTAATTATATTTTTCATTACAGTAAATGTTATCAACAAGTGTTTGACGATGAGATTATGAGATTAATTAAATCAAGAGTATTTACAATGTAAGCAACATGCATACTAAAATCAAAAAGTAGTCCTTTTAATTAAGAATTTCAGAATATAAGTAATATCCTGTTAGTCTATCAAATGAGACTTTATTCATTTCTGTTTGTGCAAGACAATATTCAACAGGATTTGGTGGTTTGGCTCCTTTCATAAATCTCAACACAAACAATAGATGTAAAAACAAACAACGTTCTACATGACATGTAGAAAAAGATATAAAAGCAACTGAATAACTTCACAATACAGGGGCTGTAATTGACGTGATTTGATTATCTCTTCCTCTGAAATACACGTGTAATTCTAAGGAAAAGACGATTGAAACGCATCAATTACGCCTCATGTGTTGTGAAGTTATTCAATCTCAGTTCCATGTGCAAATGAATGACAACAAATTCAAAAGTTGGAAGGTCAAGTGCCATAGGAAATAGACAATTGTATACGAATTTACAAGTAGACTGACAAAAAACTTTGCACGATTACCTACAATAAAAATGAGATATAGTTTATCCTTCACCACGTAGATCAATAAAACAACAACTGTGCCACTAAGTTGTACTTATCATGTATCAAGGTGGACAAGTAACCACATTCTTAACCCATTGTGGACAGGAATAGATTCGCTTGCCCAGTCTCCAGGATGGGTTTTATTTTAGAGTGGGGCAGCTTCACACAGCATACCCTCAATTTTCCCACTCTTTTTTAGTCACTCACTGTAAAGCTAGAGCCATTTTTGTGTTTTACTGTATTTAGATACTTATATATGTCATATAACATATGATATAATGCTGCAGGTCACTAAAATTATAGTTCAAGGTCCATATCAGCTCATTATTTTCTTTATATTAACCCTCTCGCGACGGGTGGTACACTACTGCACCGCTCATTCAAAAGCCCGGTGGCCGGGCGGCACAATCCTGTGCCAGCCATTTATTTGATTTAGGCCTAATAATTCGAAAGCCCCAGCATTGTGACATTGCAAAGCAGGAATGCCCCCGTCGTGAGTGGGTTAAGTGTGATCGTAGTACTGCTGTTTTATAGGAGGAGAAACAGTAACTTTACTTTTTTGTATTTATGTACTGTCAGGAACGAATATGAAACATATAACTATCCACAATGAAGATAACATGAAGAGGTAGGGAAGAGGAAGGAAACCTGTGCTTATGACTGTGAGTGCCACGGTAAAAGGCAGCCCTACTGGCACAGGGGCACATTGTAGACATTGGGCATGGTTTGAGTCACTTTCCTTTTCTGCTTGCACATCCTTCATCTGTAATACTTTAGGGAAAGAGGTCACCAACTGGCTGTGTGCCATCACTCTATAAAGATAGTTCTTGCTAGAGGCCGCGGATGGGTGCCATTCAAGGCTCTCTCTCCTGCTGGTGCTAGAAGAAAGTGGTGTCATCTAGATTTAGGATATTAGGTGAAACCCCTTTTTGTTAAATATCATGGTAATCATAGTAATTATGACTTCAATTGTCATCATCACTCACTCATTATTCATAGCAAAATAAATTAACACAGTGATTGAAAATCCCTGAACATCATGTATGTCATGACGCTTGCAGTATGTATATCATGACACCCCATACGCAATGGGTTAAGTAACCAAAAAAATTATATTCTGCCTTGGGCAACTGGCAAAACATAAAAGAGGTACAATAAAAACACACATAAAAAGGTTATAAATATATAATTTTGCATGCTAGAAAAAGAGTGTTCCATAGATTAGAAACTATACAATATATATCTTTTCCATCTCTTCATTCCTGGCTTAGTTAATTCATAAAAGCACATCCTATTAACAGTATATATCACATTCCAAAGTTGAAAAAAAAATTAGTCCCAGTTACCATATACAATAAAATAAAATAGATAATAATAATGACAACGAAACCAGTCATGTGCAAACACAAGTGCCAAGACAAGTGTTCCAATACATGCTAATAGTGCTTATATATATATGACTACCCTGTATAGGACAGCTATTAGGTCAGTATTTTGTCTGTGACAGTTGTGATGAAGGTGCAGTAATGGCGTTCCTCGAGGCCCTCTGGTTCTTCCTTGTCACAGTCGGCCACGCTCTCCTCCAAGTCTGTGATAAAAAAAACATTAACAACAACAAAAATAGTTATGATTTATTTTTTTCCTGAAAATTCAAGGAAAGGGATAAAGAGGTAAGATCAGGTAGGCCTACTAATTGACTCTTTGACCATCCATGCGTTAAAGTGGATTAACAATACAAAATAAAGGCAGGCGGCCCAATCCCTGTCATTAATGAGTTAACTTTTGCCTCATACTTTAATAAACATTCTCATTTTATAAGAATATGTCATACAATCCACATTCCAGTTATTCAACTGTACGTTCACCTTCCAAGTCACAATATCCCATAAATCTGACAAAAAATATCCCCCCAAAAATAATACACAAACAAAGTACAGACAATACACAAACAAAGAAACAAAACACACCAAACAAAGAACCAACTCCCTTACAAGAACGCAGACTCAGGAGACGACTCACCATTGTTAGTGTTCGGGAGCTGGATGAGTGGACGGTGTGATACATGGCACACCAGCGTCTTCTCCAAGGTGCTGTGGGCGCTGTGCAGGACCAGTTCCCACATACTAGGCTTCAGGCTAGAGTAGGCATAAGAAAGAACCCTTCAATTCTATGTTTTCTTATCATCATTAATGTTATTTTTCTCTTCGCATTGACTAATTTTGTGGTTCTAGTGTTTATATCACATGTTAAGTATCTTTGCTTACATTTGTATTGATGGGGCTACAAAAATACATTTAAGTCATTAAAGCAAGTTATATATAATATAAAGCACAAACCATACCTATTGAGCAGCTGGTGAACCGTGAAGGTGGAGAGTTTGAAGCTGAATGAGTAAGGTGATGCAAGACCTTCTTTCAGCTGATTTAGAGCCTGTAATTGGTAAAATATCATAATATAACAACTAAAGAAAGTACAATTATAAAATAAATATATACACAACAAACATAAATGGTGTGATATGTGTATACTGTTGGTAAGATGAAGACTGTGTGCTCACTCTGAAAAGTCAGACAGAATGATAAAACATATACTTGTAGAGAATATATCTCAAAAGGAGTAGGAAAAGGAGGTTTAATCAACAAGAACAACAACAATTGTAATATCAATAATAATCATTAAAATAATAATAAGAAGAAGAACAACAACAATACTGACAATAATGATTACCCTTATCTTTGTCACAGCAGCAATAACAAACCCTGTTAAGAGACCTCCCACACGCACACTACTCACCTGTGCCGTGAACTGCACGAGGGCTGAGGAGGGCAGGTTGAGGTAGGTGTGCAGCAATACCACCACCTGCAGTGCCACATGGAGCTTCTCGAGCTGCATCACTGCGTCTTCCATGCAGTCGGTGTAGCCCACGAACCACGACAGCTGCTCTCCTGTGGCCAGATCGCCCGCTGTGGAATAAATGGTTGATATTCGATGGATATTAGTTACTTTGTGTTACAGTGCTCATGCTATTTCCATTGATGACTGCACCTAGTGATAGATGGAGTGTCCGAGAATGAATCGTCATGCAATCTGGTAGGTGTAACTATCAGAAGCGAATTACACATTTCAATATTGTATGCAATGAATGTTGTTCATCCATATGTGCAAATATCTAGAATAATGCTAATTACATGTGACCTATCATCATACTTCTAAAATGTTGGAGAGTAATGTGTGTCAAGGCTCCTTCAACCTTTTATCATTGACTATTCATCATTCTGACCTGCTAGAGCCTATAGATGTAGCACTGTAAAAAGTCTATTGTTTTTCATTTAATAAACAGAAGGCAGACATGGCACAAGGAAGAGAGAGAAAGAGTAATAAAACAGAATGCGACTCCACCTTGGAATATGTTGATATAATCCTTCTTAATCTTCTCAATGCCCATCTCAATGAGCATGTTCAGAGGCATGAGACCAGTCAGCTCAGGAAGGTCTGTCTGGCCCCTCATCAGACTGCGCACTAAGTTTCCAACCTGCAAGAGGCCGAACTGTTATTCCCATCTCATTACATGTCTTCTCTTCAAACTGTGAACCATACTATATCTTCCATATCAGAAAAGTGGAAGATCATGACCAGTACATCTAGCAACATTATCATACTATATGCAAAAATATAACAGTGGTACAAAAAATAATAATTAATGCCTACCTGTGTGTTGTTCCGCACATGAATTTGTGGCCGAACTTGACCCATTACAACTGCCTTGAAGATATATTCGAGAGACTCTTTGAGTTCCTGGTAAGACTCGCATTCTGTGGGAATTAGGATATATTTAGATGCACATTGTATTGATTGAAGAGCGTGCATTTTTCATTTATGATTCTGAATTTTAGGAAAGCAAAAGATTAATGGCTGTGAAATAATGGAACACTGTACGAAAAGAGAATAATGATAACATAATAATAACAAAAACTAATTTTCTCTTGCAATCCAACAAACTGAAACCAAACATTAAAAAGTTCACATATTGCAATTTGTTTCAACAATTTATATATATGTTAAAATTAAAGCTTTCTAGAGAGCTACATCAAACTTTTATACTTCATAATAAAATGCTTATAGTATTAAATAAACTAATTGTCAAGTCCATAGAAAAATTGCTTCAGCAGCTGCTCAGTGAAAAGTCAGTTGTCTCAGCACCCAGCCAATTATCTCCCTAATTTCTCAAAAACTATTAGTCCCATCATAATCTGTTTACGGTGTCAAAAAGTATGCAAAATTCTACTTCTAACTGCATATAGTACACAAAATTTGTGACCGAATACTTTGAGTAAGTGTGGACATCTTTTGTTCATTCATGATCATCCACTCATATACTCCTATTTAGGTATCTCTCTCTCTATGCATAGACCAATACAAATAACCAAAAAAACAAAAAAAAATCACAATACATTACCCTGACAATTTCAAAGGTGTGAGCCTAGAAATAATAAACTTTAAATTATACCACCTGTGCATGAAGGATTACAAAAATGTGAATGAATCAATAAGAAAAGAAAATCCTAGGGCGACATGAGCAACTCTTGAAATAAATACTTAAATATATATATAATAATAAGTCAATTAAATCTTTTGATTATGCTACAAATATAGGAAAAATGAACAACTCTCTCAAAAATGGAGAATAAAATTATAATGATAAGTACTTCACCACTAACATGACCCATCAACCAACATCAAGCATAAGCAACAAAAAATACAAGAAATGGAAAACAAGAAAATACAATAAACATAAATAGTAACAAAAACAAAATCCTCAATTCCTCACTCATAAGAACCATCCACAGGAGGTCAATGAAGTCCATGTTCTGCCTGCGACTGAAGAACTTCTCCTCCACCTTCTTGTCGCAGTCAGCTGCCACTTCCTCGTCCTTCTTCTGGCGCTGGCCTGAGGTCAGATTCGCTTTTAGTTACAGTCCTTACTCATTCCCTCTCCCTTGCAACTTTTTTTTTTATAGGTTTGGTGGGGGGAGGGGGGGGGATAAAGAGGCATTTGCTTTTATTTGTGGCTCTTTTATGCAGCAGAATATGATCATATGGGGCTTAATAGTAAAGCCAGAGAGGGTCCAAATGCAGAAACATTGGATATAAATAAGTATTATGCTTTATGATTCTTTTTGTTTACATTTCTCTAGCACTGTTACTCTACTTTCTTATAAATTAATATCTTTCAGACTCCTGTACTTTTATCAAAGCTATATTCGTTACAAACGAATAATAATGAGTTAAACATACAAGTTCTACACACATTTCTTGAAAATAATAGTAACACAGATGACTATAGAGAAAGGCACAAATGAGACTGAATAAGATTTAACCAAAACATGTTTATTACTTAAATTGTCTCTTTTATAACTTGTCTACATTTGCCACAGTGTTCTCTAGATTTAGAAATCAGAATAGATGAACAATCAAATAAAATTCATAAAAAAGAAATACATAGTGATGAATAATTATATGTATAAAATATGAAATCTAACATTTATAATGATATAAATACAAAAAGAAATCCATGCACCTTTCTCCCTGACACTGACAAAGACCTCTTCGATCTGCTCGGCTACAGTCTTGTCTCCTTCCCTCACGAACCAGGCCACCTCCCCCGTGCTCAGGCCCGTCACGAATCCGCGCAGCACACTCAGCTCTTGGTGCATCTGGTGGGCGGCACTGCGTCTGTCGCTGGGCACGATCACCACATTCTGAACGGGGATTTTAGCAATTGGGGTTGGTCGTTCTGGGTTTTCAACAATAGGATAAAATGTTCTTTGGTGGTCCACACATTCTGGTGGATATTTTGCATTTGAGGTTACCTAATTTGATCCTGTACAGAATGATCTCTAGGGGGAGAAGATATTTTGCACACACTAGTGGAAATCTTGCAATGGTTTGAGATTTAACCTAAGGTTTATGTTGTTTTTTTTCATCATATGCTGCAAGACTCTCACAACAACAAAATACTTGATCAGATTATAGACCATGTAAACAATAGTAATAAAACAAATCAAACTAAACACACGCACGCACGTGCAAGCGCACCCACTTGAGCGCACCCATGCGGACGCACCCACGCTGACGCACCCACGCTGACGCACCCACGCTGACGCACCCACGCTGACGCACCCACACTGACGCACACACGCGGATGCACCAACGCGAACACACCAACGTGAACGCACCCACACAAATGCACCCACACACAAGCATATATGTACATGCACAAACACACACAAAATCAGAACAATAAACAAAAACAAACAACACGTTCACACTCACAGCCTCAGTAGATGCGTTGGGAGCCGGGGGAGTCAGGATGGTGAGCGGTCGCTTCCAGGAGCAAGTCAGCTTGATGCTCGAACGCTCATCTTTGTCCTCCCCCGAGAGGATGTCATATGCGGCTAAGACTGTGCTCTCCACCTGCGGAGGAGGTGAACAGTGTTATGCTGGTGAGAATATGGGGGGAATGTGGGATGATTAATGTTGATATATAATGAAAAATGGGGCCGTATACTGTAGAAAATAGAGGCCTGATCAGATCTTGAGGTTTGATTCATATTCATTCAAACATAAAAACCCATGGAATCTCTATTCAGACTTGCCACTTCTAACACTCATTGACTAACGAGACAATACATTTTCCATTACATCTACTTCTGTGCTATCTGAAGCATCATATTTTGTTACTTTTCTCCATGGCTCTCCACCATCATAATGTTAACCATTATCAACATCATAATCAACATCATTATCATTAATTTTGAAATAATTATCTTAACTACTATCATCATCCCTGCAATACAGTCTCCATTCACAGAATTAGTTTTCCTTTCCTCTCTGACAAACTACACCATACCATTTTGGTGGGGAAGGTGGAGGTGTGGTGTATCTTGAGGTGGTCAAGGGAAGGAAGCTCCTCACTCCCAATGTAAGGTCCAGCTGAGGTCACAAGGGTCCGGGAAACCAGGTCACCCACCCTGTGCATCCCAATGAAGAATGTGCCCTGAGTGTAAGAGAATTGAATGGTGGGATAATTGGGGTGAGCCAATAATACTGCATGTTGAAATGTCAATTAAGTGGGAAAAATTGAGCAAGAAGGATAGGAACAGATAAAAATAAAGATTCATTAAAATAGGTCAGGCATAAACAAAAAGACAGAGAAAGTAAAGAGAAAGAGAGACTGAGGGGAAAAAAAAAACCCAGCAAGCCAGCCAACCAAGAGAAACTAACAAAACCAGAGACAAAAACAGGAAATAAAAAACTAAAGTAAAAAAGGACCAACAGATAAAAAACAAAGCAAATATAACAAAAAGTAGGAACATACAAGCAACATTTTACCAACAAACAGAACAAGAACTTACCTGTGGATCCTTTCCATCACACACCACCCATAGAGGAGTGCAGTCGTCACTCTCAATTTGGATTTTGCACAGAGCCAGGTTGACCTTCGAAGCAACCAGTCTGAGGGAGGGTCATTAAAAGTAGTGTATTCGGTGGAATTTGTAGTCCATTGTTTTAAAAGTTTGTACTTATAGATTATGTTAAAAGAAACATCTGTCCTGTTTAAAAAATGACTTGTGTCAATGATAAAGACTGATAACTGCTGGCCACTGGAATTCAATACAAACTAACTAGTATGTTTTTCATCAAGTGAGCTGGAATCATTGTTGTTAATAATAATAATAATAATTAAAAAACATTTATAAATTCATTATCCTCACCCAAATTTGCTGCAAGAGATGGGTGTGTACGAGAGCTCCCCCTTTATCCTCTTCTTGCCCGAAGCAAGACTGACAGTGAAGGGGGAGAAGTCTGAAGTGTCGTCATCCACCATGAAGGGGCATCTTAGAGGGGAACCGGTCACGTCCAAGTCTAGGAAGTGGGGCAAAAATTATAATAAGTGAACTGACACTGAGGGAAATTATAGAGATGAAAATTATCACTTTTAAAAATCTACTAAAATGCTTAAAATGGTAATAAGAGATTCTCAAAATAGCTGGATACAACATGGACAAATCAAGCTAATCATTAATTATGTCATTGGCTAATTTGATAGTAGACATTTGTTCTTTGTATAATCATTTATCGAAAAAACTTGAACATAATCTTTAGAAATGTAAAGAAAAAATGTTAAGTCAAAATAGTAATTCTATAGTGTCAATATTATTCCCAATAAAGGGGGTGTCAGGGCGCTATCAGATGTGGATGTTGCAAAAAAAGCAGCTATAGTAGGTTTCCCAAACTAAACCTACCACATAAGGACAGAATACAACAAATATCAGCTACTAATACCAAAAGCATTTGTTGATTTCACTGTACTTTTCTGTAGAATTACCAGCACATAAGAACTTAAATGAAATTTCACTTACCATCACCTGAGGATTTTTCTTTGGTTGGTGTGCGAATAACTTTACTCTGGTTCTTGTTGATGACAAGTCCAGGGTCGTCGACGCTCATCAGGCGACGGATGTGCTGCAGGTCAATGCAAAAGATGAGAAACTTTTACAATTTGCAAAAGAAACTTAAACTAAAGACTTGTTAATTCTTTTCTTCTCTCCAAAGAGTATTTTGAATGTTGACAAAGGAAGCCACTCATACAAACAGGATCACCTATATGTTCTAAGTCCTCAGAATTCAGCAGCTGCACTGGACCGATATTACTAATAAGCCCTCATGAAAATCCAGTGGGAACTACATGTGTTGCAAGATGGCAGGCACTTGCATTATGATATCAAGTTATTTAAATAGAATGGGCATTTGATGTAAGTATGTATTATTGCATCACTGATCTGTTTTCATATATCTAAAAAAAAATGGAAGAGAGACTTTACAATAATTATCTTTCCATCAAATCCTGTCCATGTATCTGGAAGAAAAAGAAATTAATCATGAATAAGAATACATCACAAATTACTTAAATAGCTTTTCAAAACCTTTAAAGTGAGACAAAATCTCTGCAAGAAAGTAATATGACACCAGAGCAGGAGATTAACCACATAGCAAACTAGCAAAAACCTTCTCATTACCTCGGTGAATTTCTGCACGAGAATGATCTCCGGCTTCTGCTTGTTGGCAGAGAGGAGGATCTCTGGACATGCTTCGCGAGAGAGGACGAGGTGCTCCCCTTCCACCACCACAGACTCTGCGGCTTTTGTGTCACAGAGAAGGAGCCTGAGGACGACATAATCTGATAAATATCTTGTTCATAAATACATAAGTAACTGATAGGTATAATTTCCTCTTTCAATATATGACAAAATGGGTTTTAGTTTTTCTGAGAAGAAAACTATAAGTGAAATTATAATAAACATTTAAAAAAATACATAACAGAGGCAAAATGTAAAATATTGAGATTCAGAAAAAAAAAAGTAATTGTTTAAATTAACAAACCAAATGATTTCCCTTTTCCAAACTACTAAATACCGAAACATATAATTAGCATATTGTTCTAAATAAACTCTGCATATAATTGAAAAGCCTTCTCTAATTAGTAAAAAATAACAGTAAGTTCATGGAAAGTAAAACTGAACAGGCCTATTTTTCTTAATCAATTCAAGACGATCCAAAAGAAAAAAAATACGTAAATAAATAAAGAACTATTCACATATCTAGTACAATTGTATCAATATCTGAGACCAAGAATTACAAGGACAAATCATATCAGATAAAAACCCAAATCTCCAACGATAAAAATATAACATAATACTCATTGTTACGAAGACACACCCTCGCGCATATTAACAACCCAAAATACCTCTAATATTACACCTATTATCATACCTCTCTATGACTCCCGTAATCTCACTCGTTTTCACTTCAGGTATGTCCTTCATGATGAGTAATTAAGAGTAAATAGGGCGAAAAATAGGAAATAAATAGGCGATCGGACTTTGCGTGTTTCTTGTCTTCCCGCGAGAATGTTTACATGAAGGAGAAGGATAACGAACGTAAGTTTATTTTTAAATATTTTT
>BOPN01002556.1:82500-90000 GCA_017312705.2 Penaeus japonicus
TCCAGTGCCCCTCGAGTGTCAGTGACAGGAATCTAACACCGATATTAAGACAGTTTGACAAGGAAGGAGAAACAAACCAGGCGAGATTGCGGTGATAAGAGGTAAGAATCAGATAAAAATACTGTCCATGCTGGATTTTTAAAAAGGGAAATTGGTCGGAAAGGAGGAAACAAAGGTTTGAAACGCTTAAGAATTGTTTTTTTTTTTTTCGAGAGAAAAGCTGTTGGCCGCTTCCCTCTGCGTCATTGCTCAAGCTCACAACACACCTCGCCACCTAGCCACCCTCTCGCCGCCTGTTCCTCCTCCTCTTCCTCTTCCTCCTCCTTTTCCTCCTCCTCCTTCTCTTCCTCCTCCTTCTCTTCCTCCTTCTCATCCTCTTCCTCCTTCTCATCCTCTTCCTCCTTCTCCTTTTCTTTTTCTTTTTCTTTTTCTTTTTCTTTTTCTTTTTCTCTTCCTTCTATTTCTTCTTCTTCTTCTTCTCCTCCTCCTTCTTCTCCTCTTCCTTCTTCTCAACCTCCTTCTTCTTCTTCTTCTCCTTCTCCTTCTCCTTCTCCTTCTCCTTCTCCTTCTCCTTCTCCTTCTCCTTCTCCTTCTCCTTCTCCTTCTCCTTCTCCTTCTCCTTCTCCTTCTCCTTCTCCTTCTCCTTCTCCTTCTCCTTCTCCTTCTCCTTCTCCTTCTCCTTCTCCTTCTCCTTCTCCTTCTCCTTCTCCTTCTCCTTCTCCTTCTCCTTCTCCTTCTCCTTCTCCTTCTCCTTCTCCTTCTCCTTCTCCTTCTCCTTCTCCTTCTCCTTCTCCTTCTCCTTCTCCTTCTCCTTCTCCTTCTCCTTCTCCTTCTCCTTCTCCTTCTCCTTCTCCTTCTCCTTCTCCTTCTCCTTCTCCTTCTCCTTCTCCTTCTCCTTCTCCTTCTCCTTCTCCTTCTCCTTCTCCTTCTCCTTCTCCTTCTCCTTCTCCTTCTCCTTCTCCTTCTCCTTCTCCTTCTCCTTCTCCTTCTCCTTCTCCTTCTCCTTCTCCTTCTCCTTCTCCTTCTCCTTCTCCTTCTCCTTCTCCTTCTCCTTCTCCTTCTCCTTCTCCTTCTCCTTCTCCTTCTCCTTCTCCTTCTCCTTCTCCTTCTCCTTCTCCTTCTCCTTCTCCTTCTCCTTCTCCTTCTCCTTCTCCTTCTCCTTCTCCTTCTCCTTCTCCTTCTCCTTCTCCTTCTCCTTCTCCTTCTCCTTCTCCTTCTCCTTCTCCTTCTCCTTCTCCTTCTCCTTCTCCTTCTCCTTCTCCTTCTCCTTCTCCTTCTCCTTCTCCTTCTCCTTCTCCTTCTCCTTCTCCTTCTCCTTCTCCTTCTCCTTCTCCTTCTCCTTCTCCTTCTCCTTCTCCTTCTCCTTCTCCTTCTCCTTCTCCTTCTCCTTCTCCTTCTCCTTCTCCTTCTCCTTCTCCTTCTCCTTCTCCTTCTCCTTCTCCTTCTCCTTCTCCTTCTCCTTCTCCTTCTCCTTCTCCTTCTCCTTCTCCTTCTCCTTCTCCTTCTCCTTCTCCTTCTCCTTCTCCTTCTCCTTTGCCCAAAGATAAGAAGATAAAGCACTGGGGAGAATAGGGGACGCTGATGAACCTCCTCCCCACACCCCCTCCCTTTCACAGTCCGTGATTAAACATCGCCAAAGGCTTGCAATGTTGCGCGGTTCAAAGCCCAGGCCGGGCACGTTGCTCTTCTGTTGTGCTAAGTTGACTTTTGCATTGTCTTCCGTTGCTATTTGAGTTGGTGTTGCAGATGGTGTTGATGGTGTATGCTGGCGGCCATGTTGGTGTTCTTAGCGGTGTTATTGGGGGTGTTATGTGTTATCGGGGGTGTTATGTGTTATTGTCCATGTTGTGAGAGGCACATGGCGGAAGGAATGAACATCTTTGCAACGCGAGAGATGTGACTGAAGCCTTGTGATTCAATCTTTCATTAGATTTGCATGGATTTAATCGGGACACACGGCAATTACATCTGTCTGTCTCTGTCTCTCTTCTCTCTCTCTCTCTCTCTCTCTCTCTCTCTCTCTCTCTCTCTCTCTCTCTCTCTCTCTCTCTCTCTCTCTCTCTCTCTCTCTCTCTCTCTCTCTCTCTCTCTCTCTCTCTCTCTCTCTCTCTCTCTCTCTCTCTCTCTCTCTCTCTCTCTCTCTCTCTCTCTCTCTCTCTCTCTCTCTCGCCCGCTGTGGAGGTCTGGAGTCTCGTCTCTACACCTTTTCCCTGTCTGTCGTAACGAGCTTCGCCCATCTTCTTTGGCGCTGTTGAAGGTCAGTGCTATTGGTGGTGGTGGTGGTGGGGGGGGGGGTGTAGACGTTGGTGGTTATTGTGTTTGTTATTACTGCGGTTGTTGTTGTCGTTGTTGTTTTTGTTGTCGTTGTTGTTGTCGTTGTTGTTGTGTTGTTGTTGTTGTTGTTGTTGTTGTTGTTGTTGTTGTTGTTGTTGTTGTCGTCGTCGTCGTCGCCGTCGCCGTCGCCGCAGACACGCTCTTCGGTCGGCGTTGGAGTCTCTTGTTCCGAGTCTGGCTTTTTGGTTGTTCGTCTTGTTCTTTGTTTTATATCATTGTCTCGATGCATTAGGCTATTTATTTATAAATTTGATTGTATCATTATTTATTATTTGATGTGTATGTTTCTAATGGAATTCGAAAGGCACGAAAAAAATGTCAAGTTGATGATAATTAAAAAAAAAAAAATGATTATATGATTATTTATATAATTATATGATTAAATGGTTATATGATTATTTATTATTTGATGTGTATGTTTCTAATGGAATTCGAAAGACACGAAAAAATGTTAAGTTGATAAAAAAAAAAAAAATTAATGTAATGATGAAGCGTAATTCTAATCGTAGTTTCCGTTCGTTTGAGTTCTGTCGCTCGTATGTATGTCACATTACTACACACACACACAAACGCAATCGCCCCTCCCCCCACCCACCCCCCATCACCCATATCATCATCCCCCCCCTAATTGTCGATATGGCAACGTCATTACTTTACAACATGGCCAACCCAGCAGTGGCATTGAACCTTCTTTGCAAGGATGACTGACTACCGCACACGGGTGAAAAGTCATGTACGTTGCACTGTTGCACACAGATCTTGCAGATGACACGTGTGCAATCGAAGGAGACCAAACAAGGGCAAAGGGAAGAATGTAGAGGAATTGTGGTTGATCGTGTAATGCACAAGGCAAGCGGGAGGGGGAGATGAAGGGGGAAAAGGATACAGGGAGGGAGGGGATATGGAAGATGGAGGGAGGGAGAGGGAGTGAAAGGGAGGAAAGAGAGGGAGAGGATATGGAAGATGGAGGGAGAAAGGGAGGAGAGAGTGGGAAAAGGAGAGGGAGAGGGAAAGGGAGAGGGAGAGGGAAAAGGAGAGCGAGGGAGAGGGAGAGGGAAAAGGAGAGCGAGGGAGAGGGAGAGGGAAAAGGAGAGCGAGGGAGAGGGAGAGGGAAAAGGAGAGCGAGGGAGAAGGAGAGGGAAAAGGAGAGCGAGGGAGAGGGAGAGGGAAAAGGAGAGCGAGGGAGAGGGAGAGGGAGAAAGAGAGAGAGGGTATTAGCCTCAATGAAAAGTGGTTAATGATTGAGCATTTACGATGATATTATCTAAAAGGAAAAAAAATGTTTAAAGTAGGCCTATGTATGGTAAAAGGCGATTATGGGAGAATGAAACTAGTGACAAGACTTAGAGAATGTTGGTGGAATGTTTATATATATATATATATATATATATATATATATATATATATATATATATATATATATATATATATATATATATATATGTATATAGATATGTATATATATAAATATGTATATATATATATAAATATGTATATATATATATAAATATGTATATATATATATAAATATGTATATATATATAAATATGTATATATATATATATAAATATGTATATATATAAATATGTATATATATATATATATATATATATATATATATATATATAAGTATATATATATAAATATAAATATATAAGTATATAAGTATATATATATATTTATTTATTCATTTATTTATTTATGGAGAATTAGCAACGGGTAAGGAAAAAGGGAAAGGTAATGGGAAAGGAAGGGGAGGGAGGGAGGAAGGAAGGAAGGAGGGAAGGAAGGAAGGAAGGAAGGAAGGAAGGAAGGAAGGAGGGAAGGAACGAAGGAAGGAAGGAGGGAAGAAAAGAAGGAAGGAAGGAAGAAAGAAAGAAAGAAAGAAAGGAGGAAGAAAGAAAGGAAGGAAGAAAGGAAGGAAGGAAGGGAGGGAAAGAGAGAGAATGAATGGTTACAAGTGGTCTGCCAAAATTACCCGTCATTTTGCATGCCCGATTATCGCGCCATTTATTCCCGATCAATAGATAAGCGAGTAAATGTAGGATGATTGAACAGTTCTTCGATAGAGGGCGCTGCTGCAATCTCCGCCACAGCACGGTTGATATGATAAGATTCATCATATGCATGTTGCGCAGGGACGCCCACGTGATTCATAGATGGAGTGGGTTAGTGTGCGGTCAGACACACCAGATATAACGTGATGTTATACCAAACAGCGGTCCAGTGACGTGGCCGCGATCGAGTATATATCGTTTTTGATCGCCGAGTGTGAAGAGGATTTTCCACTCTTTGCCTGACATGGTCCGGATAAGGAGAAGAGGTAATGATAAGTTGGTTGTTCTGTCACATATTATGATCGTTATACGCCAGTTAAGTTCCGGATACCGGTGTGAGGTAAGTGATTTGTTATATCAAATATACTCGTTGGACAAGCACGTTCGCTCGCACGCGAACGCACACACATACACTATCTCTCTCTCTCTTATTCTCTCATTCACCAACCATCTCTCTCTCTCTCTTATTCTCTCATTCACCAATCATTTGTCTCACTCTCTCTCTCTCTCTCTCTCTCTCAATAGTATAGATATTGGTAGCCGTCTGGTTAGTACAGTGGTAGCGCGCCGGTGCCACAGTCCCGTGGTCAGCAGGTCGAGTCATGCCCAAGCTCGTGAATTTTCACTGTCGCCTGGCGGTTACTACTATGGCTGGGCACCGCGGTGGGTAAGGACCAAGCTCAGATCGAGTCAGCACTCATTGGCACACTCGCGAGTCAGCACTTGCTTGCCATAGTGCATATAAGCCCGGCGAAGCATCTGCTCCGCAAATCTGGCTTATCCTTATCCTTATCCTTATGGATATTGGTATGGATTTAGAGAGCTCTTGTGGGACTATGAATGTTATTGGTAGATATGTCACGGGCGCCAAGAATGTATTTTACACTTGGCTATTATTGTTTTTTATTTCACGTTTAGGCTCGAGTGTTCGACTGATTTTGTTTATTTGTGTTATAGGTTAATAGGAACTTGTGATGGGACTGACTGTTCGGGGAGTCAGTCAGCGTGCTGGTTCGCCTCTTGATTTGTGGCTTATGTCAGTGAACAGTCATTCTCTCTCTCTCTCTCCATCTCCATCTCCCTCGCTCTACCTCTTTCTCTCCCTCCTATCTCTCCTCTTCCTCCCTCCCTCCCATTCTCCCTCCCTCCTTCCCTTCCTCCCTCCTTCCCTTCCTCCCTCCCTCCCTCCCATCCTCCCCCCTCCCTCCTTCCCTTCCTCCCTTTCACTCCCTCCCTCCCTCCCTCCCTTTCACTCCCTCCCTCCCTCCCTCCCTTCCTCCCCCCTCCCTCCCTCCCTTTCTCTCCCTCCCTCCCATCCTCCCCCCATCCTCCCTTCCTCCCTCCCTCCCTCCCTCCCTCCCTCCCTCCCTCCTTCCCTTCCTCCCCCTCCCAGAAGGGCAAGGTCGCGTCAAGGTCAGGGGACAGGTGGCCGGGTTCACCTTTGACCTTGATTTTTTAGGGTGGGTGGAGGGAGAGGAGGATGGAGACGGGGAGGGATAAAAAATAAGAAGAGGGAGAAGGATAAGGAGAGGGGGGATGAGAGGATAAGAAAGGGGGATAAGAGAGGGGGAGGGGGAGAGGGAGAGGAGGGAAAAGGAGAAGGAAAGGGAAAGGTAAAATATATGGTAAATAGGCGCGCGACCGTACACACGCACGCACGCACACACGCGCACACACACACACACACACACACAGACACACACACACACACACACACACACACACACACACACACACACACACACACACACACACACACACACACACACACACACACACATGTGGATAAATGGATAAATGGATATATGGATATATATACATATATATATATATATGTATATATATATGTATATATATATGTATATGTATATGGATAAATGGATATATGGATATATGGATATATATACATATATATATATATATATATATATATATATATATATATATATATATGTATATATATATATGTATATATATATATATATATATATATATATATATATATATATATATATATGTATATATATATATATATATATATATATATATATATATATATATATATATATCAGAGAGAGTTAGATTTAGAAATAGAGATAGAGATAGAGAGAGAGGCGAAAGAAACAGAGCGAGCACAGCCAAAGCCGATGAGTGCAGCATTTCTTGAGCAACATCGCTGCCCCAGACACATCGACGGAGGCGGAAAGGAGAGTTACTCTGACTCTCGCCCTTAGAGACTAGGGACTGTGGATTCGTGTTGGTTTAGTTGGTTTTGTGGTTGCAAGTTGCACGTAGATGCAAGTAGATGTGTAAACGAGTGTGCTTGTACACTCGTTTATTTTTTACTGATGATTTATTAATGTTTGGCGGTGAAGGAAGTGCAGATGGAATTATAGGGAGTTGAATAGGGTGAGAGGAAAGGGAGACATGATGATGGTAATGATGATAATATGACAATGATGATGATGATGATGGTATTGATAATGATGATAATGGTAATGAAATGATAATGGGGAAGAAAATATGAATTATGATGATAATGATGTTAATGATGATGATAATACTTATAATGCTGATAATGCTTATAATGATGAAGATAGTGCTGATAAGGACGATGATAGGACTGGTAGTGACACCGATGGTTATAAACACAAGTAGAGCAACAACAACAGCAACAACAACAATAGCAAATCTCCTTCCCGGCCTACAGGTGTTTCTTCCGGCGGTGCAAAAGCCAAGGAGTTTTAGCGGCGGAAATGAGCGCTTTGTCGGGCCGACGGGGATGGAATGCAGTGGACTGGGGGGGAAGGCTTGGAGGAGGGGGGGGGAGGGTGGGGGGAGGCTGGGGGGAGGGGGAGAGGTTTCGAGGAAGGTGGAGGGGAAGGGGGAGAGGCTTGGAGGAGGGTGGGGGTGGGAGGAGGAGGTGGGTAATGGTGAGGGGTGAGGAGGGTGGGAGTGGGAGGAGGTGGGTAAGGGGGAGGGAGGAGGGTAAGGGGGAGGGAGGAGGGTGGTGGAGGGGGGGAGGAGGGTTGTGATGGGGGAGAAAAGGATGCAGGTGTTAGGGTGGTGCTGGTGGTTAGGGGGGAGGAGGGTTATGGTCATGGGGGGG
>BOPN01002556.1:100000-107500 GCA_017312705.2 Penaeus japonicus
GGGGATAGGGTGGGGGTAGGGGGGGTGTAATGGGGGAGGGGGAGGGGGAAGGGGAGGGGACACTATCAACAGTTATTATTTTTATTTTTGTTATTTTTGTTGTCAAGGATTTGAAATTATTTTATGTGAAATAGCCCTAGTAGTAATAGTTGCAGTAATAATATTAGTAGTAATAATAGTAGCACTAATAGTAGGCGTAGTAGTAGTAGTAGTACTGAGAGTAGTGGTACTAGTAGTAGTAGCAGTAGAAGTATAGTAGCAGCAGCAGCAACAGAAACGTTATTCATTTGTTTGAATAGATAAGTAATGGTAGGCGTAGTAGTAATAGTAGTACTGATAGTAGTGGTACAAATAGTAGTAGTAGTAGTAGTAGTACTGATAGTAGTGGTACTAGTAGTAGTGGTACTAATATAGTAGTAGTAGTAGTAGTAGTAGTAGAAGTATGGTAGCAGCAGCAACAACAGAAACGTTATTCATTTGTTTGAATAGATAAGAGTTGCACAAGATATAAAGCCCCGCCCCTTTTTCCATGACTGCCTCCACCGGACTTGTATTTGAACATTTATTTATCTAAATTCAATTACTTCCACGTAACTTGGATGAATGATGCATGCAAGAAAAAGAAGAACAAAAAAAAACACTTTCTTTTTCGCATTTTGTAGATATTTGCATTTATAATTTACATCCAGAATCAGCAGCATTAACCTTGAAATTTGAAATATCCTTTAATGAGAAGTCATAAAATTGGGGCGTAAATTAAATATGCATAGATTGATTGGAATTTTGATGTTTTAAACTCAAATCCGTTTCGTCCTGTTCCTCTCCTTTTTTCTTCCTTTTTGCGTGCTATTCTCGATTGTTTATGCTTTTCTAGACTTTCTATATTTTTATTTTAATCTCCGCCAGCACTACCACCTCCATCAACAAAAGCATTACCCTAACAACCATCACTACAAACACCATTGATAAGAAAAGAATCCCCACCGATACTATCACCACCACTGCGACTACCACAACAAGAACGAAAACATCACCACCGACACCATCACCACCAAAACCACAATCTCAAGAACAAACCAAACAAAAAACAATAACAAAAAACACCACTACCACAATCGCAACCAAAACCACAATCTCATGAACAAACCAAACAAAAAACAACAAAAAAACACCACTACCACAATCGCAACCAAAACCACAATCTCAAGAACAAACCAAACAAAAAAACGAACAAAACAAACAAACAAAAAAAAAACACCACTACCACAATCGCATACAAAACCACAACCACAACAAGAACAAGAAAAACAAGAACAAAAAAAACACAAGCGACACTATTACCACCACCACTACCACCACCACCACTACGTAGCCACACAGTCACACCGACACCATCGCCACCATATCCAGGAGAGAAAGCGAGGGAGGCGCTCATAACGTCTGTAATCTATGTCGCCATGTTTGGACTTTCGCTGCCACGTGGCGTCCCAGCCCAAGAGATTATCATGGTTTATAATAATAACGTTGCCAGTATGAGTTTTTGTTGTTGTTGTTGTAGTGGTGTTGGTTTTGGTTGTTATTGGGATGTTTACTATTGATTAACTCTATTTTCATCTTCATTATCTTCTTCGTCGTCGTTGTTTTGTTATTATCTTTATTATTATCATTATTATTATTATTATTAGTAGTAGTAGTAGTAGTAGTAGTAGCAGTAGTAATATCATTGTCATTGCTATTATTATTGCTGTTATCATTATTATTACTGTTATATTTATCAATATTATTATTGTAATCATTATTATCATCATATGATGATTGTTATTATTATGACGGATAGGAAGATAGGTAGGTAGATAGATAGGTAGATGGATAGATAGATAGGTGGATAGATAGACAGGTAGATAAATAGGTGGATAGATATGTAGATAGATAGGTAGATAGATAGATAGATAGGTAGATAGGTAGATAGATAGATAGATAGGTAGATAAATATATAGATAGGTAGATATATAGGTAGATGGATAAATAGATAGATAGATAGATAGGTAGGTAGATAAGTAGATAGATAAATAGATAGATAGGTAGATAGACAGATAGGTAGATAGATAGATAGATAGAAAGATAGAAAGGAGAGAGAGAGAGAAAGAGAAATCAAAACGAAGAATCACCTGCTACCTGTGCGAGCGGAATTCGCAGTCCGTTCCCAACAGCTGGCCAACGCGGTCGTTCCTTTAGGTTATATTTTCTGCGCTCATTACTTATCCTCACAGACGTCTTTTTAGCTTTTGTGGTTGTATGTTTTGCTAATTGGTCTTTGTTTCCCTTGTTTAGTGTGTTGCTTTCTTGGGTTCCATTTTTTTTATATGGTTGGTTAATGGATTCAGAATGCGAATATTTGTATGTGAATCGACATGAAGTCTTCATTTTTTTATTATTATTCTTCTTTGTAGATATTTTGGCGGTGATTTCCCTCGGCGTCGCAGCTTTGGAAACCTTCACGACTGTGATTATGGTTGAATTAACATATGATAGATTGGTTTCTTTGCCCGAGACGGATTCAGCACGCACTGAATCCGCCAGACGCATCCACGTGAATCCGCCAGACCAGACGCATCCACGTGAATCCGCGAACGCCACCCACTTGGAGGGTATCGATGCATTTTTGTCTGATTTAATTATTCCTACACAAACATTCCGGTCATCTCGAACTCTAGTATGGCAAAAGATGTTAGATTAATGCAAAAAAACAAAAACAAAAAACAAATACAAAGATAATAATAGTCATAAAATCTGCTAAAACCGCTGCTTGGAAAGCCGTTTGGTCGCTCCGCCTGGCTGGCTGGCGGGCGGGCGGGCGGGCTGGCGAGGTCGCGGCGGAGCTCATTTTTAGTCATATTTGCAAAAGTTTCTCTGCGCCTGCTTGTGTTTGTGTTTGTGTTTGCATGATATGGTAGTGTGTTGTTTATTGTTTGTTTGGTTCTATGTTTGGAGGAGTAGGTAGAGAAGGGATAAAAGAGGAAGGGGGATAGAAGAGGAAGGAAGGAAGAAAAAAAAAGCGAAGGAGCAAAAGGAGGAGGAGGAGAGGGTAGGCATTTAAAGATCCTGTCTTCTCCCTCTCGCCTTTCTCCTCTCCTTACTTACTTCTTCCTCTTCTTTTACTTCTTATTCTCATCTTATATCGCCGTCCTTCTTCTCCTCCTCCTCCTCCTCCTCCTCCTCCTCCTCCTCCTCCTCCTCCTCCTCCTCCTCCTCCTCCTCCTCCTCCTCCTCCTCCTCCTCCTCCTCCTCCTCCTCCTCCTCCTCCTCCTCCTCCTCCTCCTCCTCCTCCTCCTCCTCCTCCTCCTCCTCTCCTCCTCCTCCTCCTCTCCTCCTCCTCCTCCTCCTCCTCCTCCTCCTCCTCCTCCTCCTCCTCTCCTCCTCCTCCTCCTCCTCCTCCTCCTCCTCCTCCTCCTCCTCCTCCTCCTCCTCCTCCTCCTCCTCCTCCCTCCTCCTCCTCCCTCCTCCTCCTCCTCCCTCTCCTCCTCCCTTCCTCCTCCTCCTCCCCCTCCTCCTCTTCCTCCTCCCCCTCCTCCTCCTCCCTCCCCCCCCCCCCTCCCCCCCTCCTCTCCTCCTCCTCCCCCTCCTCCTCCTCCTCCTCCTCCTCCTCCTCCTCCTCCTCTCCTCCCCCTCCCCCTTTTTCCTCCTCTTCCACTTTTTCTTCCTCCTCCTCCTCCTCCTCCTCCTCCTCCTCCTCCTCCTCCTCCTCTCCTCCTCCTCCTCTCCTCCTCCTCCTCCTCCCCTCCTCCTCCTCCTCCTCCTCCTCCTCCTCCCCCTCCCCCTCCCCCTTTTTCCTCCTCTTCCACTTTTCTTCCTCCTCCTCCTCCTCCTACCTTGCTTGTTTTTCTTCTTCTTCTTCTTCTGGTTCATTTGCATATTTTGCTTGCTTGTTTTTCTTCTTCTTCTTCTTCTGGTTCATTTGCATATTTTGCTTGCTTGTTTTTCTTCTTCTTCTTCTTCTGGTTCATTTGCATATTTTGCTTGCTTGTTTTTCTTCTTCTTCTTCTTCTGGTTCATTTGCATATTTTGCTTGCTTGTTTTTCTTCTTCTTCTTCTTCTGGTTCATTTGCATATTTTGCTTGCTTGTTTTTCTTCTTCTTCTTCTTCTGGTTCATTTGCATATTTTGCTTGCTTGTTTTTCTTCTTCTTCTTCTTCTGGTTCATTTGCATATTTTGCTTGCTTGTTTTTCTTCTTCTTCTTCTTCTGGTTCATTTGCATATTTTGCTTGCTTGTTTTTCTTCTTCTTCTTCTTCTGGTTCATTTGCATATTTTGCTTGCTTGTTTTTCTTCTTCTTCTTCTTCTGGTTCATTTGCATATTTTGCTTGCTTGTTTTTCTTCTTCTTCTTCTTCTGGTTCATTTGCATATTTTGCTTGCTTGTTTTTCTTCTTCTTCTTCTTCTGGTTCATTTGCATATTTTGCTTGCTTGTTTTTCTTCTTCTTCTTCTTCTGGTTCATTTGCATATTTTGCTTGCTTGTTTTTCTTCTTCTTCTTCTTCTGGTTCATTTGCATATTTTGCTTGCTTGTTTTTCTTCTTCTTCTTCTTCTGGTTCATTTGCATATTTTGCTTGCTTGTTTTTCTTCTTCTTCTTCTTCTGGTTCATTTGCATATTTTGCTTGCTTGTTTTTCTTCTTCTTCTTCTTCTGGTTCATTTGCATATTTTGCTTGCTTGTTTTTCTTCTTCTTCTTCTTCTGGTTCATTTGCATATTTTGCTTGCTTGTTTTTCTTCTTCTTCTTCTTCTGGTTCATTTGCATATTTTGCTTGCTTGTTTTTCTTCTTCTTCTTCTTCTGGTTCATTTGCATATTTTGCTTGCTTGTTTTTCTTCTTCTTCTTCTTCTTCTGGTTCATTTGCATATTTTGCTTGCTTGTTTTTCTTCTTCTTCTTCTTCTGGTTCATTTGCATATTTTGCTTGCTTGTTTTTCTTCTTCTTCTTCTTCTTCTGGTTCATTTGCATATTTTGCTTGCTTGTTTTTCTTCTTCTTCTTCTTCTGGTTCATTTGCATATTTTGCTTGCTTGTTTTTCTTCTTCTTCTTCTTCTTCTGGTTCATTTGCATATTTTGCTTGCTTGTTTTTCTTCTTCTTCTTCTTCTGGTTCATTTGCATATTTTGCTTGCTTGTTTTTCTTCTTCTTCTTCTTCTGGTTCATTTGCATATTTTGCTTGCTTGTTTTCTTCTTCTTCTTCTCCTTCTTCTTCTTCTTCTTCTTCTTCTCCTTCTTCTTCTTCTTCTCCTTCTTCTTCTTCTTCTCCTTCTTCCTCTTTTTCTCCTTCTTCTTCCTCTTCTTCTTTAGTATTTCAATTCGTTTTAGTGGGATTGTTGTTATTGTGATTATCATTGTTGTTGCTGATGGTGCTTTTATTGATGTTGTTATTAGCATTATTAATATTATTTTGATGAATATTATTGTTCAGTGTCATTATTGTTTTCTTTTTTGGTATTATTGTTGTTGTTATTATTGTCATTATCGTTATGTTTATCATTATTGATGATGTTATAACTATCGTCTTCATAATGGCCATTACCCCCCCCCCCCCCCACCACCACCATTATTGAAGTTATATGAAAAATCGTGGTATTTTTTGTCCCTTCTGTTTATGCTTTGTTTTATCTGTTTTATTTTTCACTTCTTGTTTTTTTATGTTCATTTTAGGCTTTTGATTTTATTTCTGTGCATCCCTTTATTAGTCTTTTTACCTAATTTTCCTTAACGAAATAATTTATAAAACGTAGGCTTCTTACGTCACCAAGACTATTTCTATTTTTATTTTTTTTGATTAATTAAGAATGATGGTCACGCAGTCACGTGTTCCGTTTGGCCAAAAGTTTTCCTCCCGTATATTTATTTCCTCTATTTCTTTATTTCCTTTATTTCCTTTATTTCTCCCGTGTCGTTATTTCCTTTATTTCATATACATACATATTTCCACCATCTTTCCTGCGTGACCATCATTCTTTATTTTCCTCCCGTGTCTTTATCGAAACACTGGGTCGCCATATTGGATTTTGGAATTTCGGTAGCTACAGCTTCGGTAGCTACAGCTTCGGTAGCTACAACTTCGGTAGCTACAACTTCGGTAGCTACAACTTCGGTAGCTACAACTTAGGTAGCTACAACTTAGGTAGCTACAACTTCGGTAGCTACAACTTCGGTAGCTACAACTTCGGTAGCTACAACATCGGTAGCTACAACATCGGTAGCTACAACATCGGTAGCTACAACTTCGGTAGCTACAACATCGGTAGCTACAACATCGGTAGCTACAACTTCGGTAGCTACAACTTCGGTAGCTACAACTTCTGTAGCTACAACAACTTCGGTAGCTACAACTTCGGTAGCTACAACTTCGGTAGCTACAACTTCGGTAGCTACGGCTTCGGTAGCTACGGCTTCGGTAGCTACAACTTCGGTAGCTACAACTTCGGTAGCTACAACTTCGGTAGCTACAACTTCGGTAGCTACAACTTCGGTAGCTACAACTTCGGTAGCTACAACTTCGGTAGCTACAACTTCGGTAGCTACAGTGACGAAAGAGGGAAGTTTGGCACTGAAATAGCCTTTGCTAGGGAGCTGTACGTGGTCTAGAAGAGCAAATTTTATGAGATCATTTGACACTTTTAATTGAATTTAGCTGGCTCTTTTTTTATTTTAGTTCCCTTTACTTGTCTTTTGTATTCGTGTTTCTTATTAGTAGGAAGGTCTGAGTGATTTTTGAGCGATTTTTTTCTTTTTACTTCGTTTATTTTACCTGACTTGCTTTTTTTTTTTTACTGCCGTATTTAGGTTTTGGGTTTGTGATATTTTAAAGGATTTAAGCCTTGTGCGGTAATGTTGCCTTTGTTTTTGTTAGTGAAGCCTTAAGACAGATACTCCCATTATGGAGTATCTTCTCTTTTATTTTTTGTTTATTCATTTATATATATATATTTTTTTTTCTTTCTTTCTTTTTTTTCTTTTAGTCACGTGAAGTCAGCGCATATGTTTTTTTTTATCTATTCTATATTTTACTTTAACATTTTTCAATTAGATTCAGTATTTTCTTTCCTTATCAGGCTGAAACACACCCAAGCAACCGATTTCTAATCCCCACTTTCAGGGGGACGATTAGCTAAGCCCTTTGCCCTTGATAGGAAAAAGGAAAAAAAATAGGGAAAAAAAAAAATAGAGGGAGAAAGAGATAAAGAGGGAGAAAGAGAAAGAGGGAGAAAGAGATAAAGAGGGAGAAAGAGATAAAGAGGGAGAAAGAGAAAGAGGGAGAAAGACATAAAGAGGGAGAAAGAGAAAGAGTGAGAAAGAGATAAAGAGGGAGAAAGAGAAAGAAGGAGAAAGAGAGAGAGAAAAAGTAAGAGGGAGAGAGAGAAAGAGGGAGAAAGAGAGAAAGAGAGAGAGAAAAAGTAAGAGGGAGAAAGAGATAAAGAGGGAGAAAGAGAAAGAGGGAGAAAGAGATAAAGAGGGAGAA